>BGNK01005510.1:0-36411 GCA_003297005.1 Symbiodinium sp. clade A Y106
TACTTCTACAAACCCTATATACCCACACTTTCTACCAGAGAGTCCTCTTATGTATGTCTGCTGTCACCGAGGGCTCTGTGAAACAGTATATGATTATCGCATCCTTTGGACCCTTGGGGCTATACCTATATCCCTTAGTAGGAATTATTTAAAGAAGGTCTACTAACCGGTCTGTAAATTCTTTTGGGGGAACCATCAAAAAGGACAAGGCTGCCCCTGACCCCAACCCTCCTCATCCTAAGTCTATGCCCAACGTCCGAAACTCAGGACGTTGAGCTCAGAATCCTCAAAAGACCTTAAAAGACGCGCAGTAAACAGCAAGCTTTACACGTCCCTAAAAAGAAACCATAACCAAGAAAGCAAAACATGGAAAAAGTACCAAAGACTTCAGAATACCTACAAACGCCTTCTTGGAACTGCCTAAACCCTAAACCCTATAAACGCCTTCTTGAAAGTGTATAGAACAAAAAAATCCGCCTGCTTGCTGGTCACATCCTTCTCCAATTTCTCCAGACCTCGGACTCGGAATCGGAATGTTGGGCTTTAGGCTATAGGCTTTAGGGTTTAGGGGTGTTTAGGGTCTAGGGGGCTTTGGGTTTAGGGTTCGGGGTTCAGGGATGTTCAGAGTCTCTAGGGGGGTTTAGGGTCTAGGGGGCATACGGTTTAGGGGGTTCAGAGCACCATGGCGCGCTAGCTACATTTTTTAAGTTGCATACTATGGAAGTCTAATGAATGCAGTTACTATTCCTCAGGGACAATTGCTATACTTATAACCCCACGGGTCCAAGTACCAAATAATCATATACTTTCCAAAATCTTAACCTACATAACTACTATCCTAAAACCGAGTACCTAATTATTGGGTCCTTTGGACCCTTGGGGTAACTTCTACTATAAAGGAGCCCAAAGCCCTGCTCGAACTCTTCAGGCCCCTACATTACACCGTGATGCTGCAGTTCGAACAACGTCTTCGAGGCTCCCAGAAGAAACGAAACACAAGAAACAACTACTTAAAGGCTCATGGGACTTAGTAAGTAAGGTTATAAGTAGGTTATAATTAGGCTAACCCCACTTAGGGGACTTATAACCCCAATTATAACCTACTTACTAAGTCCCATGATCCTTTAAGTACCCAACCCTACAAAAGACATCGGCAAGGGAGCGTCGGGTTTATTTGGGGTTCGTTGTTGAGGGCAGCCCCAACGCGAGAGGCTCTGCGCTTACCAATCCCTCAACCCACTTAACCCGATACATACCCCTCAACCCTTAACCCTTATACCATACTTATATCCGAAGTTATAAACCCTGAACCCTGAACACTTACCTCCAGAGCCTATAGAACCCTTAAAGGAACCTGAAAAGAAGCCTTAACCCTCAAACTCCGGGGCTGGACCGTAAAATGAACACTTCTGGAACTCCAGAAACCTCTTCACCAAGGAGTTCTCATCAACTTATACTTCGGGTACTGCCCCAACCCTGTCCTATGTTTGGGGTCATATTAATTAAGGGTTATATATAATCATATTGCGAATATTATCTAACTGTTGCAGCATACCCATCATTACTTACAGAGCCATGGTTCGTTAGGCACAGGATTTGGGGTCTGTGCGGCTGGGCCTTTCACGCCCAAAGCCCTAAACTCTAAACATTGAAATTCCATAAACCCCAAACCTTAAACCCCAATCCTAAACCCTGAGCCCAAAGCAAAAAGCCCTAAACCCCATACCTCAAACCCTAAACTTTAAACCCTTTGCCCTGAACCTTAAATCCCAAAATGGTTGCTAAGCAAGGGGCGCTCGGTGATCTGGTCCATTCCCGACCGAACATCCTGACATGTTGTGAATTTCGGGCGTTGGGGTCTAATGTAGAAGCCTGACTATATACCAGTATTGTTTCTTAGTGCTCCTTATTGCAAATATAGTACAAGATACCCCCCAACACCTGTTCTAATTTGCCAGCGAATTATCAACCCCCACCCCCGGCAAAAGCAGTTTAAAGAGGCTTTGTAAACAGTTCTCGACTCCCCTGATCGAGCCAGGATTTTTTTGGAGCGAACCTGTTTTTAAAAACTAAACAATTTTATTAAAAACAGAAAACATTTTTAATAAAATCTATTTGTAATCACATTTCCTCAAGAAACGACATTTTTATTAAAAGCCGAAAAATTTTAAAACCGCTGCGAATTCAAAGGTTCCTCAATGAAAAACTAACCCATTACCCAGAAACTTGGGCAGTCTTTTAAAATCTCAGGGTGGGGGGTGGGGCGTGTAAGTTGGCCGATGACTAATTGTTAAGGCCCCCATATCAGAGCTTCAGGCTCTAAGGCTAGGGCGCTGTAGGGTTCGGGCCTTTAGGGTTTAGGGTTTAGGGCCTTAGGGTTTAGGGTTTTAGATTTTAGGGTTTAGGGTTTAGAGTTTAGGGTTTAAGGCGTCGGGGGCTTGAGAAGTTCAAGAATGTAGCGAGCTTTATGGCGAAAAGAAACTCCTAGCAATGTGAATCCCAGACATTAAAACCTAAACTGAGACCCTCCACCCCTGCACTTGTAATCCCGAAACCCCAGACTTTTTGCAACCCTTACCCTAAACTTTTGAACCCTAAGCCCCGAAACTTGTAAACGCCTCAACCCTGTAACTCCTAAACCCTAAACCCTAAACCGGTTCTGAGGGGAATAAATACGGGCCGTACTGTTGATGGACAAAATCCTGCATGACCCATTATAAGGAATATACCATAATTCCCATAGTTTAGGGTCCTTAGGGTCTATTCCTTATTATGGGTCATGCAGGATTTTGTCCATCAACCGTAGTAACTGGAAGAGGGTGTTGGGTGCGTCACAGCTCCATCACAGGAGCCTTCCGAAGAGGGGTGGTGGACGCACCTCTTGGTGCTATGCTGGCATTCTTGCATACTTAAGGGGTCATGAAACTTCGCAACTAGGGTTAATTATGAGGGCAACTATACTCTTTTAAGGTACTTCAAACTTGCGTACTATCTCCAAGTAGCGGTTGCGACGGTCGTAAACACTAGTGACCAGTAGTGCGCATGCGAACTTATATGCGCAGCCATCGGCTCGAGAATGCTAAAACCAGCTCTGACCATGAACGTGATCATAACCTCCAAAACCAACCTCGCTCAACTCCTAAACCCCAAATCTTCCCGATCTCTGGCGGGCCTCCTGCGGCTGCGGCGCCCCAATGGGCCCCTGAGTGCAAGACTGCGTCGCAAACAGAAAAACCGAAAAACAAAAAAACACACACACACACACACACTTCGGGATTTTGGGACATAAGGCCTAGATTCAGATTCCTTACCCTAGACCCTAAACCCCTTCAAGGGCTCCGAAGGCTTTTGTCTTTAGGGCTTGAGGGTATAGGGTTTAGGGCTTCAGGTGTTTGGGCTTCCCGGCATCGGCATCTGGGCTGCAGGGCTGACGCACCGCAGCGACTGGCCAGTCAGAATCCGTTCTCCGCCCGAGGCCGTCTTCCTTAAGGACCAAATGACCCTCAAAAGTAGGGGCCCTGTAACCTCATACTATAAGTTACTATAAAGTCCTATATGGTATATGAACCTGAAACCTCTTTTGGTGGTGTATTTCGGCTCTGGGGTTCTGGAGAGGCAAGTCGAGGGAGACGAGCTTGGGGCGCCAGCTACCGAGACGTCGAGCAGCAGAAACCAGCTCGTTTCCCCATGACTCGGCTCGAACTTTTCTGCTGGCTGAGCCGGGCGTTTCCGAAATTAGGGGACCCTCATATAGTACCTCATATACGGGCCCCAAGATAAGGTACCCCTAATTTTCGGAAAACCCTTAACCCTTAACCCTAAACCCTGAACCCTAAAGCCTGAACCTTAAAGCCTGAACCCTAAATCCTGAACCCTTAACCCTAAACCCTAAACCCATCGTCAGGGGACTTCGGTGGGGGGCTTTCGACCCCCGAAGGGCGGCCCACTCAGCTGACGCCTTCACCAGGCCCCAAGCCGAATAGAAGAGCCTCGGATGACAAATTCCACTCGGCCATGTCAGCTCAGGGATCACCCGGCCGGCGGGCCAATGGAGACGATAGCCGCCAGCGCCGATTGACCTCCAGGGACTTGCCGTCACCGGCGACATTGCACCTAGAAGTTAGGATTCGGGGACCCTTGAGGATATGGGAGTTTCCGAAAATTAGGGGTACCTTTTTGGGGTCCTTATAAAAAGGATCCTCAATAAGCTCCTTTCTTTATGAGAGCCAGAAGTAGGGTTAAGAAGGGTCGCCTTGTGAGGGCTCTAGGAATGAATGGTGTTCAAGCCTTGAAGGTTTAGGGTTTAGGGTTTAGGGTTGGGGTTCTAGGGTTTCAGGGTTTGGGATGTAGGACTTAGGGTTTAGGGTTCGGGATTTACTTATAGCCGATATAGGGCTTAAGGATCAGTTGTGGGAGGGGGGCGGCTGCCACTACCTTTGGTGTACCTTGCTCCAAAGTCTACAGTTGTAGTGGCGGTGGTAGTACTAGTCGCAGTTGTTGCAGTAGTGGTCGTCGTCGTAGTCCTGCCTAAACCCCAACTACTAAAGCCCCAAACTCTGAAAAAAAGCAAAAAAGCAACTTGACACATAAATCTGTCTGAGAGAATGCTTATCGCCTTCTATATAGAACCCCCAAAACCTTATCCACAAGCTTTTTTAAGAACCCTGCGACCCTAACCCCAAACCCTAAACTCTGATGCAACCTTAGGCCCCAATTCCCTAAACACTAAGCCCTAAACCCTAAACTACATCTTAGTTGCTGAGTTCATAAGCCCCAAAAAGTTTACACTTTCAGTTTTAAAGTGGGTAATATTCTCCCAAAAAGTGTAAAGTGTATCCACTCAGCTACTAAGACATCAACCTGAACCCTCATGGAGCCCGAAAGCAAATCAGCTTCCCTAAACCCTAAACCCCAAATATTCTTGGGGGCTCCCCCGGGTCACATCCTCACTCCCTGGCAACCGAGCCGCGTAGAATGACCGCCTGGATTCAGCTGGGGTCTGGAAGTTTCGGGGTTTAGGGTTTAGGGTTTAGGGTTTGGGGTTTAGGGTTTAGGGATTAGGGGTTTAGGGTTTAGGGATTAGGGGTTTCGGGTTTAGGGTTTAGGGTTTAGGGTTGGCTTAGGGTTTAGGGGTTTAGGGTTTAGGGTTTAAGGAGAGTTCTTGCAGGATCATGGGGCTCAAAAGCAGTTCCATACGGGGTCTATTGAATTTAGCTATGTTTAGGGTGTATTTGGGTTCTAATGGGACTCAGTGAGTAAGGGTATAATACCTTCAATGGGTTTATACAAGAATTTATGTATAGTTTCCTTATTCTCCTTATTCATAGCCCAAGTTACTAGTTACTAAGTCCTATGATCCTTTCAGTATATACCCAAAGTTAAAACCTACAAATAGAAGAAAGACCCTACTCGGAAGACAAGGTAGATGAAGGAACAAGACCTGCTGCCGTCTTCAACCCTACAGACTCTTCAAAGGATCGAAGAAATGTGAGTTTCCGAAAATTTGGGGTACCTTGTTTTGGGGTCCTTATAATGAGGATCCGACTATTTAGGGTACTATATTGGGGTCCCCTATTTTCGGACACTCCCAAATAGAACACCCAACAAGATACCACTATCTGACCTGACGTAGGGCTTTGGTTGCTAGCATCCCCACAATAACACTGCAAAATATGCACATGCCAAAATTCCTCGCAGGAGCCTATATACACTCGCCAAAACCACTACAACCCCTACCTCATGACTCATAATGGAACAAGGTTGCGGAGCCCTAAACCCTAAACCTTAACGGTATGCTATACTATATTCAAAAGGGGGAGCCCAAAACCCGGAAACCCTGAACCCCCTAATCCCTAAATGCCAAAAGCTTTACAAATCCAAACCCCTTAAACCCGGAAGCCCCAAACAACACACTGAAGCCTGAACCCCTAACGCTCTTAACCCTATGCTCCTAAACCCGAAGCAACCAAAGCCCTAAAGCCCTAGAGTCTTTAACCCCCAAAATCCTTGAAGCCCAAAACTCCCGGTCCTGTTGGAATGTCGGTTGCCCTCTGTCGGATTCTCTTCCGACACGAAGGACTCAGAGGGGGTTCGCTGGCTGTTTTTTGAAGGGTTTAGGTTTTAGGGTTTTTTGGCTTTTCTCTTGGTTTAAGTTTAAGGATCAGAAACTGGGGCCTGGGACTTACTTCGATGCTCGCTTGTCTTTGTGAGCGGGCCAGTAGGATTGGTCTATAGTATAGGGCTCTAAAGAGGTCAGGTCAGGTATAGAAGTAGACTTATTGAGTAAAAAGAGCGTCCGAGTGCAACAAGGCTTGAAGCTATGGATTTTGCGGTTTAGGCTTAAACCCGAGACCCCAAATCCTCCGCCCTAAGAAGGTTCCGGTGTTTTGAGGGTTGAGGAAGGAAGGGATTGAAGGGTTTAGGGTTTAGGGTTTGTGCGGAGGTTAGGACTATACCGTCAATACCCCCCTTAGAACCATAATCAAAATAATGGTTTTGACGTTCTCTTGGGGTTTTTGCCTGAACAAAAACCCAAACATCATTCCTAAGGAGACTATAATTCTCTTGGGTTTAAACTCTAACCCCTAAACCCTAAACCCTCATTCCTAAACAGACTATAATTCTCTTGGGTTTATATAAACTCTAACCTCTAAACCCTAAACCCTCATTCCTAAACAGACTATAATTCTCTTGGGTTTATATAAACTCTAACCCCTAAACCCTAAGCCCTCATTACCTAAGGAGACTATATAGTGAACCCTAGAAAGTTGGAACATCGATTTAGGATGATTCATGCTGGGATTCCCTTTGCTTTACTTTAAGGGCATGAGGCTAATGATGTTCCAACTTTCTAGCTTCTACTATAAGAGCAAGGAGCAATCATGAGAGGATTCGGGGGTGAGGGTTTGGGGATTAGGGTTGAGAGTTTAGGGTTCAGAAAGGTTTACTGCTTTCAGGAAGAGGCCTCATGGCTCTCGGCTGTGGGGGGGTCGGGGTTCCGGATTTGGACGCTTGGGGGCTCCACCTTGGGGCTTGGGGCTGAGGGTTCCCTTAGGGTTTCCTTCGGGTTTAGGGTTTAGGGTTTAGGGTTGAGGGTTTAGGGTTTAGGGGTTAGGTTTAGGATTTATAGTAGATGCCAGAAAGTTGGAACATCAATATCCTCATGCCCTTAAGGTAGAGAATAGGGGATCCTAGCAATCCTCCTAAATCCATGTTCCAACTTTCTGGGGTTCACTATAGGGTTTCCTTCGGGTTTAGGGTTTAGGTTTAGGAAAAAAAGGCTTAAGGGCTCCACTGAAAGATTATGGGCTTCGGGTTTTCGGATTTTTGGGGGTACTCGACGCCCACTAAGAAGCCAAAAACATATTTTGGAGAGATCCCTGGCCCTAGAAATATGCCCAATCATCGCAGTACGGTATACGGTATGCTCAAGGCAAGATCGCCATGCAGCTCCTTACAGCTCCTTCCCTTCATTATCTTCTCCTCCGCGGATGTACAAACCAGCCTCAAAATTGCACTATGGCCAAGCGCTCCTCGATGAGGACATCCTGCCACTTCTCGTACTCGCCCACAGCAAACTCCGACTGCGGAGGGCGGCTCGCCGGGCACGTCGAATCGTGTAGTCTCTCCCTTCCGCCTCCCAAGCACGCATAAGGGCTGAGTTCGACCCTAAACCCTAAACCCTAAACCCTAAACCCCTCATGAGCTGGAGCCGGGTCCAAGCTCGCTAGGCGAAGCGCCTGCAGGGCTAGGCTCGCAGCAGTGGGGGGCGAGGCGGAACAACGCAGCATCTAGGGTGTAATGCCCTGTTTGAGTACTTCTACCCTCTGTCATGTCATAATCTACTTAGACCTACTTACAAAGCCTCAAACTCTCAACCCTGAGCCCTCTCAGTATGGTTTAAAACTGGGGGAATTGAAATAAAAGCTTTCAGGTTTGATGCGAACTTGCGGTCTTAGTTAGTGAACCCCTCTCATAGTAGAGCCATTGAGGGTTCAGGGTTGCAGCTTTGTAAGATTCTGGGTGAAGCAGCAAACCCTCAAATCCTGCAGTGTAGTGCACATGCTGCAGTCGACATTTCTACCAGCAAGCGCCTTCGATCTGGTGAGTAACTAGCCATAAAAAAGTACACCCTAAGCAACAGCCAACCCTAAACCTGTACACCCTCATCCCACACCGTAAAACTCCCAAATTCCCAAACCTCAAACCTCCAAAAATGCCCTATGAGCACTCTATGTGTAAGATTCGAAGAACCTATCATAAGCCGGAAAAAAACACACTGCAGCCCCGTCAAATCTCAAACTTTTAACCGCGTAGCCCCGTCTCGCACCGAGGAATGGCTCCCACGTCGGTCCTGCTGGGCGTTTGGTTTTGGGGTTTGGGGTTTAGGGTTTAGGGTTACGGGTTTGAGGCTTAGGGTTTAGGGTCTAGGGTTTTGGGGGTTTAGAGGGTCTTCATCGTGTTACCCTCGGGCCCCCTAAGGCTTAGAGCCCCACGAAGGATCTGGGATGGCTTTGGGTTCCTCGGCTTAGGGCTTAGCTTAGCTTTGATGAAATATCAGGCAGTCCCTAAATGGGAGTTTCCAAAAATAGGGGACCCTAATATATTGTACCCTAAATAGTAGGATCCTTATTATAAGGACCCCCACATAAGCTACCCCATTTTCGGAAACTCCCAAATCGAAAATCAGAACCCCAAGCTTACCTCAGGAACCTTCATTAGTAAAGCCGTATTGAAGGCTATTGGCCATCTGCCTCCCCTGGCCTACCCGAAGCCTAAACCCTAAACCAACCCTACACCCTGCACCCGACAAATTGAATGTGCAATCCTGTTTAAATTAAACCCAAAACTTCAAACCCTCAAGGATACGTAAAGAGTGCTAGGTGTTGTGGGACTTCTGCACAGAAGCCTGTAAATCTCTTAACATATCTAAACACTCTTTGAGACACAGTACAACCCTTGTTTGGTATGTGGTTTCTATTTGGTCCTCCCGTACGAAATCCACAGCTACACTTCAGCAAACTTGCTGAGCCTATATACACTCACCCAAACCCCCGTATAGCTTCATTTGACAATCTTAAGAACCCTGCCAACGCGTTACTTTATCAACCCTATAAACCCTAAGCCCTGAACCAGAAACGTCAAGGTCAAACGCCACACAAAGAAATCAAGAAGAAGCATACGGTCCCCGGAGGAGAAGGAGTTGCGCATGGAGTGGCTTCTGTCGTTCCGCGGCGATCCCAACGTGGAAGCTTCGTCCATGAGCCTCCGGGCACCCTAGAAACGCTAAACCTGAAACCCTATAAGCCCTAACCCCAAGCCCAAGATGTTTTTGGAAGCAGCTGCGACAGTTTCGGGATCCTCCCTAAATGCCACCTACAAACCAAAAAAAGGCGCGCGGGCCTACGGCTTTCGGAAAAGCCCTTCGGGAGTTTAAGGTTTACTTAAAGGCTCATGGGACTTAGTAAGTAAGGATATAAGTAGGTTATAATTAGGATAACCCCACTTAGGGAACTTATAACCCCAATTATAACCTACCTACTAAGTCGCATGGTCATTTCAGTATCCTAAACTCCCCCCTTATAGAACCCTTAATAGATCCCTAAACCCGGAAGAATCCCTTAAAGGAGCCCTTTAAGGAACCCTACTTACACTAAAACCCATGATCCTTTAAGTAGCGTAAAGGCATTACAGGATTGGCGTCGACCCCGAAGCCGAAAGCATAATATAGGGGCCTTAATAATTTGAATAGGGTTTCCCTTTGAAGCGGTCCTCTATGGATTACTATAAAGGATCTATAAGGGTACTATGATGTAGGGGCCTCTATAAGGGGTCTATGGTAGGGTTCTAGAATATAAGGGCCTTAATAATTTCAATAGGGTGTCCCTTTAAAGGGCCCCTTCTACAGGGGTCTATAGGGATCACTATAAGGGGCACTTATGGGAGGTTTAGTATAGGGTCCTTAATGATTAGAATAGGGTCCTGCGGCCCATTATACTATATAATAAGGAACCCCCAAAATAGTATACAGTATAGGTAATTATTTAGGCCCCTATATTAAACCCTAAAACCTGAAAGGCTGTGGGAAGACCCCTGAAAGACTAAGTGCCTCGAACTATCAGTGCGGAACTTCAGGCTCTTAGTGTTTAGGGATCCGGGCTTTAGGGTTGGGGCTTAGGGTTTAGGGTTTGGGGGTTTAGGGTTTAGGGTTTAGGGTCAGAGGGTTTGGAGTTTAGGGCATGGAGGTTAGAGTTCAGGGTCTATATTGTTTAACTAGGTCCAGGGACTTTGGTTGCGCGTCCAGCGAAGAGCAGCCTCATGAGGCCCTCTTCCTTTTGTTGGTGGCCGGCTTCACCGGCACCAAATCCTCAACGGTTGCTTGCCTTCAGGATGTCTGGCCGATGCAAAATCAAGCTCTCCTTGAAGTTCTTGATGGACGGGAGGAGCACCTTCTCTCGGTCCGACGATTTCCATGTTGGACTCTTCCCTTTCGGGGCTGGTTTTCATCACCGAGGCCGGCGACAGAAATCCAAAGCCGCCGTCCATGGGGAATGACGTGCACGGGATCAGGTACACTGCCATCTGTGTGCCAGTGCCGATGAGCACAGAGCCCGCCGGAGGTGTCAGTGATGATGGGTTTTAGGGAGGTTTTGAATAAGGGTTTCATAGGGTAACGAAGGAGCCCTCAGAGTAGGCTTCGAGAGGACCCCTTTAAACAGGCCCCCTTAAGGTAAGGAACCCTTTCAATTTCAAGGAAGGAACACAAAACTCCAACTTCTGGTTAGGAGTTTAAGACCTTCGCGTTAGCCCTGAGCCCTTAACACCGAGAGCTGCCATTTCAGGGCTTTTAGGATCAGACATCTTGTTTCAATCGGTGCATAGGCTCCATGGCCGTTTAGGCGTGAAGGGTGGGAACGGCCTGACCCGACTTCGGCTCCCCGTTCTTCTCTACTCCTCTTTCGAGCTAAGGTCCTTAACAAGAGCACATACGGCTCATACACCAATACAGGACTCGGGAAAATTGCCAAAGGCATCTCATACATATGTATGTATATATACACACACATAACAAAATCAAACCCTATTCTTCTGTCCCCTATGCCAAACCATAGCGACCCAGTTCTGCGAATTCTATTTATTGAAGACCGCAAACCCTAAACACCACACCCTGTTCAATATGTTGTGGCCCCAAGCCCTACTTAAACCCCTATAAGCCCTAAGCCCGAAACTGTAAAACCTGTTCAACTTACTGAGGCCATGTTAGACGACGCTGGCCTGGACACATTTTGGCCGCGGTTGCGGACGAAGCCTCTCGTCTCAGTCCTCGACCCAGGCCCACGGAAGGATCGAAACAAATCGGTTTAGGGTTTGGGCGTAGGGTTTAGGGTTTATGGCTTTGGGTTTAGTAAGTTAGGGGTTAAAAAAGAAACCTGAACAGCGGCTATCTTAGCCAGTATAGTACTGGAAGGAGTTAAATCCTGCCGGGGGTCTGGTGACTCCCTGAATCAAAAAAGCCACGGTTTGGAGTGTTGGGGGTTGGAGGCTTCGGGTTTAGGGTTTAGGGTTAAGGGCCTTTGCTGCCATTGGCTGTGCAGTAGGCCTTTCCGCGATGGGGTCCGCGACCTTGTTGGTCATGAGGCACCTCCTCATTTGGGGCCTCCTCTTGGCGGTGCAAGCACATGAGAGGCAAGCCGCCTATTTTTTGTCGAAGGGCCCGGTGCACGTATGGAGACTGCCCCATGCCCATCACAGACGACATTCTCAGCTTGGAGTCTCGGAGCACACGGAGAAACGTACCATCTTGCACGGCTTGGCTCTGCGAAGGGCGGTGGAGCCCCAATGATCCTCCAAGTACCGCACACCCCCTAACGGAGGGGGGCCTAGATGCTTAGATAGGGGTTTTGGTAGCCGTTGTTAGTGAAGCTCCTTGTCAATACCCAAAGCTCTACACCGCAACCCTCGGCACTAAGTCATGAACTGTGACTGCTATGCCGAATTCCAAAGCCCTAGACTGAAATTCCCAACCCTCGCTGCGACAACCCTGAACCCGAAACCTTCTTACAAACCTTACACCCCCCCAACCCTAATTTTTAAAGCCCAAACCGCAGAGCCTAAACCCTGAACCCTGAACCCTAAACCCCAAGAACACTGGGGCCTAAACTGAGCGCAAGTTCAGAAGCCGCGACCGGAAACCCTGAGCCTAACTTAAGCCCCTCACCCTCTAAGCGGTGTAGGGTTAAGGGTTTAGGGTTTAGCGACTGATCCTTCAAGTAGGGGGCGTGCAGTAGCACTGTACGAGTTCTTTACAAGGTTTCTGCTGGGTTCCTGTAGGGTTCAGAGGTTCGGATCTATTGTTTAGGGTGCCAGTTTAAGGGCCGGAATAGTTGTAAATCTTATGCCCCAGGTTCATGCTTAAACTAGTTCGATAATATGCCGACTCCCCGCAAAGCACGCGCGCAGACGATGTTTCGAAACGGCAAGCATTCTGGAGAGCTTCAGCAGCGACAACGACGATTTTACCTGGCATGTTCAATCTGACGCCAGCCTTTGGATGTCCAACGACAGGTTTCCGATCTCCTCATGTTCTCGACCTCCTTCTGGATGTATTTGATGTCGATCTTTAGGCAAGCAACATTGCGCCCGGCCCGGATGATGGTCTTGTCGCTCAGAACGTTGGCCTTCTTCGCTGCCGGCATCGCCACCGGCGGTGCAGACTCCACCTTGAAAGGCGAGCATTGCGTTCGTGAGGTCACCGCCCCCCCCCNCCCCCCCCCCCCCCCGCCCAGAAGAGGTTCAACCTCTTAACGCAGTTGCGTAAGAGATTGGTGCGTCAGGGAAAGCTGCCAAATAGCGCTCATATAGGGGCCTGGATAGGAATAGGGTTTTGGGGCCCATTATACAAAAAATATAGGAAAGGAATCCCCTAAGTAGTATAGGTAATTATTTGAGCCCCTATAGCATTGCCCCTCCCAACTGCCTTTTCTTGGCGGTCAGACAGAGTGTTCGAGGCTCAGAAGGATCACAAGTTGCGCTACCAATTGTGGAGCAGCTTCCCAGTGTCGTCTACTTTTCCATCATTCACACAAGGCTCCCAAAACTGAATGACATCGGCAAAAAGCCTAGAATCTCAAATATTGAACCCACAAGGGTTGACCATGGCTGCGCAGTTTAGGGTTTAGGGGTTTAGGGTTAGGGGCTTCGCGCTTACAGGTTTAGGGGTATTGGGTGCCACACGGGATGATCGCGAATATCCACAACTTCGACACCTACTGAAGCATGCCGAACACCAGTAATTCTCGCATGGCTGAACCCGATTATTTCAACCCCATCCTTACACTTAAACTCTAAAAATTAAATCCCAGACCCAAAGTTAGACTCAAAAACTTAAATCCCATACCCTAAACTCCCTAAGGCTTTGGTGCGTTCAGGGTCTACAGTCTAGAGTGTAGGATTTTATGGATTAAGGTAAACTTCACCGGATATTTCATCTTCCTACACCCTAAACCCTCAATTAAACTTTAAACCGTAAACCCAGGACCCGTACAGAGTCCCCAAAGCGCTTCGGTTTCGGGATAGACTCCGCTGGATAGTTCATCCGCCCGCCCCGACTTGCCTGGAGAACGGGAGCTGGCCCGCCTGGACAATGAATATAAGGGCCGTATACTTAGACTAGGGTTCCTAGGGCTACTAGAAGGGCTACTAGAATCTGCTGAATGTTTACAGCGTTCTGTCATAAGTTAGGTGGGAAACCCTAAACCCTAAACCCGTACTTGGCGTTTTGACTGAAGACAACGGGGCTTAGGGCTTATAAGGTCTCGCTCGTCTGGTGTTGGACTCAGGGCTTTGCCTGCAGCCTTTTTGGGGGTTTTTAGATTTAGGGCTTCACGCAAGTGCTCTTTTCAGGCTCTTCGAAGGGCTCCTTGAAGAATGTAGAGTTTAGGCCTTGTGGTTGGGAACATACAGGTTTGTACGAGGGGATTCCGTTAAGGGGCTTCTGCAAGGGTTCGTCTAAGTGTTCCTTTGAAGGTCCCACAGGGTATTTTGAGGGGTGCTATAGATGTGTCGTATTACCGCTGGGCTGGGAAATTCAGATGCAACACCAGTCATTTGAAACCGAATAAGATTGGTGATTTGTGACACTGCGGCCGCCAGGTTTGTAAGTCCTGGCTCCTTTGAGCTGCCTCTTGGCGAACATCTTCCTTCCTGTCCTGTTCCGCCGAATGCAACGCTTCCCGAAGAAGCTGGCTGCCTTCCTCTTGACTGGCCGTGAGGGTCACTACGGCTTGCAGAAGCTCCATGACCACGGGAAGGTTTCGTCTTGGTACGCAGCCGCCTCGCGGGCACGGATCTGCGGATCCAAGCGAGCCTGCACAGCTTCTGCTCCTCTTACCAGGTAGATAACCAACCGTAAACAGAAGAAACTATTGGCTATCCTAGGATGTGTCAAGTAAACTCTCGCATGGTAAACTAAGTCACCGTAATGGGCATATATGGTAACAACCATGCTCCTGAACCCCAGTAAGTTGGAACATGGATTTATAGTAGAAGCCAGAAAGTTGGAACATGGCTTTAGGAGGATTGGTGCTAGGATCCCTTATGCTTTACCTTAAGGGCAGGAGGAGAATGATGTTCCAACTTTCTGGCTTCTACTGTAGGAGAATTAGTCCACGGATTCCTTTTATGCTTTACCGACCTATAAACCGTAAACCCCTTAAACCATCCCCTGAGCCCTAAACCCTTAAATTAGCCCCAAACCCTAAACTCCTAAACCCCTAAACCCTGAACCCTAAACTAAGCCCTGCAAAGCCCACCTCCTCCAACTTCTTCTCCTCCGCGTTTCGGAGGAAAGCGCGACGGACTGCTGTGCGGATCTGAGCTCTCCTGGCGAGGGTTTTGGGGTTGCGGGTTTAGGGATCATGGTTTAGGGCTTGAGGTTTAGGGTTTAGGGTTTAAGGTTTGAGGTTTAGGGTTTAGGTTCTGGGGTTTGGGTTTGTGGGTCAGGGCTTCAGGTTTGAGGATTAGGGTTTCGGGTTTAAGGCTTAGGGCTTAAGGTTTGAGGTTTTGGGTTTGAGAGTGTACTTGGCTGATCTTGGAGGCACCTTCAATAGGTATGCTTCTCCTCTCAAGTATATGCGTACATGCTATACTGAATCCCAAGGCCCAAAAGCCTAAGCAGTACAGTAACATGGTTGGGGTCTGAATAACTACCGGTGACATTGCTCAGGGCTTCTCGACATGGTTTTTCGTATAACATACAAAACACCAAAACCCTATTCTAACTCTTGAAGCCTCTGTAATAGACTAGAAGGAGACTGACATGTTCAGGCCCTACTTTTCGGTCTTGCGATTACTACCTCCATGGATCCCTCAGGCTTCACCGGTGCTACATTGTCCAGAGGTCAAGGGCTTAGGATCTAAGTTTAGGAGTTTACCCTGAACCCCCAACTGCCAGGCTGCTGGGCTTAGGGGTTTAGGGTTTAGGGTCAGAGGGTTTGGAGTTTAGGGCAAAACTACGGGCTACCTACGTACTGAGTCTACTGTACTCCAAAACACCAAACCACAAAACGCTAGACGGCACAGCCCCATCACCCTAGGCCTCTTTCTTTAACCCTAAACCCTGAAACCTAAACCTTCTTCGGCTTCAGGGTTTCATGGTTCTAGGAAAAACCTAAAGTTCAGAGCTGCAGGTTGACTGGCCCTTTAAGACCAGGAAAGCCTACAGCCTACAGCGTCCTGCCTCCCATCAACCCTAAACCGCGCGACGGCCCTAATACTCGAAAACCCTAAAGCCCAGTAAGCCCCCATCCCACTAACAGACGAAACACCTAAACACCCCGAAAGACCTAAACCCCAAACCCCAAACCCTAAATCCTAAACCTTGAAACCCCTAAAACCCCAAACTTACGTTCATTAACACCCCTGAGGCCCGAAAACCTCAAGCAGCCTGAGGATGAGGTCCACTTCGGGGAAAGATCTTGCGATCTCGAGCAGGTCATCCCGGTAGAGGCACATGACCTCAAGGATTCGGGGGGTTTAGGGTTTAAGGTTTAGGGTTTAGGGTTTAGGGTGGACTCTTGGAGGATCATGTTATAGCGAATCCCAGAAAGTTGGAACATTGATTTCGGAGGATCAGTGCTAGGATCCCTTATACTTTATGAGGATACTAATGTTCCAACTTTCTGGCTTCTACTATAGGATTTAGGGTTTAGGGTTTAGGGGCTTGGTTGGTGTTTGGGGTCTTAGGGCTTTAGGGTGACCTGAACTTCGCCCGGAGACCCCTCGACACTTGAAGGATTCGGAGACTCTAGGGCTAGGGGTTTAGGGTTTAGGGTTTAGGGGTGGTTGGGATCACATCTGCACGCCAAACGGCGTAACCAGAAAACCCCACCACCCCATCCACCAGGAAAAGGATCCCAGTGCTGGGCCCCATGCGAAGCAGTAGGCCAAGGTCCTGCAGCCAGCATGTACTCATAGGGTTTACCTTAACCCTGAATATCCTACCGTTTTAAGAACTTATATAGGGAAATGATAATCAGGAACCCTAAAAGGTAGGCTTGTTGGGCGGTTAAGGTAGGGTTTATAAGAGTTTCGGCAGCTGGCTTGGCTTCCAAAACTGATGGATCCAATCCAGGTTCGGGGTTCGGGGCTTTGGGCTCTCTACCCGAAACCCTAAACCCTAAACTCTAAACCCTAAACTCTAAACCACGGGATTTAGGGTGTTTGATTCTTTGGGGTCAGGGCACTCAGGTCTACATGCGCGCCTGGAGGATGCTCTCAAGGTTTCATGATTGGCAAATGCGGGCGGTATCTTCAGCGTGCAACTAAGGCGAAAGATATCTCAAGATGCCTATCATTCCTCTGAAATCAACAAGCCCTGGTGCAGTACACAGTCTGCTGCGTCGACTCACAAAAGGTCCCTAAACCCTAAACCCTACCCTAAACCCTGTACCCTAAACCCTAAACCCTGTACCCTAAACCCTAAACCCTGAACCCTAAACCCCAAACCCTGAACCCTATACCCTAAACGGCCCTAAACCCTGAACCCTAAACCCTAAACCGGTCGGCTTCAGGAGTCGGCGATCATCGATCTTGGACGCGTCAAGATGCCCATTTACTCCACTTGGAGGATCATGGGGCTTTGTAACTTACAAGGGTTCCTTGCAGGGCGCCTTAAGGGGGTTCTATCAGGGATCTATAGGGATTTGGGATTTAGGGTCTACTTGGAGGTTCCTGGGACGGTGTAAGTAAGGTTACAAGTACCTTTTAGCGGTTGTAGGCAATTAACAGCATAGATACCCTAACCATATAACTATATAACCCTAATTACTAAGTCCCCTGATCTTTGCTCCAGGATTGGGCCAAGCCTGCGAGCTCCCGGTAGGGAACGTCTTGTTGCCCTTGATCCGCAGCTAAACCCTAGACCCTAAACCTCAAACTTACCCACATGGTCCAGATATACTACCATTATGGAATTAGGCCCCCAAAACCATAATAGGGATGGTCTGTTTGGACCTAATTCCATAGTGGTATTTTTGGACCCTCTGGGTTAAACCCTAATTACTTCGTGGAGGATTGATCTTCAAGCGAGCGTCGGCTGACTTTTAGTGCGGAGGCCTCGGGTGAGACTTCCGGCCAAATCCTGCAGTCAGAACCCCAGATGCCACCACAAGCTCGCTTTAAGGATTCTATGAGGGTAACTGTACGGGTTGCAATAAGGGTTTAATGGAAGGGCCGTAATGATCTGAACATGGTTCGGGGCATAATGCCGTACAACTATTTGAAGGAACCCGAGCGATACTATTGGTAATCGTTCGAGGCCAGACTACTATCCCAAAACCCCAACTCCTTATAGACCCCTTTGGCCCATGAAAGGAACCCCTAAAGGAATGCCATCAAAAGGAATCCCTAAAGGCACCCATTTAAAAACAACCCTTTAAGGAATGCCGCAAAAGGAACCCCTAAAAAATACAGAGAGGGAAGTAGGCCACCGCATTCCTGTTTTGTGTCTGCCAAAGCCCTTGTTGCGTCCTATGATCCTTGCATGTCGGTCCATATAGGAGCACACAAGCATTGTTTTAAAACACGTGCGTTGTTTTTACATATTCTCGTCCTCATACGGATACAAGACCCTCTAGGCGGAATAGCAGCCTCTAAGCTAACAAAAGCCAGAGAAAAAAAAAGCCAGAGAAAAAAAAAAAAACAATCAGGTGGACTAGTCTCCTGGAAAATTGTTTTGTGTGGTTTTTGATTTGGTTTGGACTTTTTGGTTTTTGATATCTGCTACAGGTCCCTGGCGGACTAGTCTCCTGCCGAATTGTTTGTTTTTGCTTTTGCTTTTTTTGTTTTGGGTTCTCCTGCCTACTTAAAGGCTCATGGGACTTAGTAAGTAAGGTTATAAGTAGGTTATAATTAGGATAAACCCACTTAGGGGACTTATAACCCCAGTTATAACCTACTTACTAAGTCCCACGATCCTTTAAGTACCCCTCTCACACCCATGTCGTTGGTTTCCCGCGTGGAGCTGCTTGCCCACAGAGGGTTGGAGGTTCATGCCAAACTGTTCAGACTATGCATGAAAAAACTGTTTTCACTGCTTAGGAAATCTAGCCAACGTAGCGCAAGGCCTTAACAAATTGCAAAGCGCCCAATTTTCGTGCAAGTATTAATCGAAAGCCAATATATTTGATGCTCAAAAATAGTGTCGATGCATTTATCTACTCTCCTTGCAGATTGAACAACCAGTTGATCTCGAAGGAAAACTGAGCGATTGCCTAAAGGTTCCCGACTAGCAGAACTATTTAAAATACTTACATGCACAAGGACATGATACAAATGTAACATATATGTATATATAATTACAAATAAATAAATAAATATATATATATATATATATATATATATATATATATTATACATACTGAACTTGAGTACGCAACCAACAAGTCAGCTGCATACCTTGCGCGCTATGATGTTAGTACGTGGGAAAAATGTTAGTTTGATGCTTGACATATCATGTTGCCAACGCTTGGACACTGTGTTACTACACATACGTTCACAGCAACCATACACCCAGTACATCTTTAGTACGTGTCGTATGTGTTGAACCACAATATGTACTACGTAATCCAAAGCCAAATCGATGACTAATCAATCAATTCTCATGTATCAAGAGCAGGACCTCTGCTACTATCTCGCCAAAACTCATTGAGCCTAGTACAAGACTAACAAATTCGGATACATGTCAGATCATTTCCTGTTTAAACAACATGAACTAGGTTTATTGTCTATGAAGATGTGGTTCTTAAAAGACGTAATAGTTAATTGCTTTTCATCCATAAAAGGAACCCTGTAAGGAACCCTAAACCCTGAACCCTTAAACCCTTAAACCCGTAAACCCCATAGCCTTAACCCCTAAACCCTAAACCCCTAAACCCTATACCTAAACCCTAAACCCTGAAACCCTGAACCCTAAATTCTGAACCCCACCTAAAGCCTGTACACCGGCTCCCTTCGCAACCCAGCTTGCCTCGGCTGGAAGTTCGAAACGAGGCTCTGCGACTCCAAGAGGATGCACTCGATGCCCCAAACATCACCACGCCTCAAAGGGCGCTTTAGGGTTTAGGGTTTAGTGGGGAGGTAAGGGTTCAGGGTTTAAGGCTTGGGCAAGGATTAGGGTTTAGGGTTTGGGGTTGCGGTTTTGGGCTTTAGGGCTGTAGAGCTTGACCATATAAACCGAAACTCTAAACCCTTCGGCTTCTATAACCCTATATACCCTGCACACCCTGCACGTCCCAAAACCCTGTAGACCCTGTACCCCTTATAACCCCTATGACGCTCTAAACCCAAAACTGCGCTTAGCCATGGTTGCTCTCGTCCACCTCGTAAAACTTCTTAAGACTCCGAGTCTTCGACTGAATTCTGCCTGATCCCTACTTGGAGGTCCATGGGACTTATTATCTTGAAGGGCTCCTGAAAGGGCACCTAAAAGGGGTTCTACAAGCGACTTATAGGGATTTGGGGCTTAGGGTCTAGTTAGTCTACTTGGAGGTTCATGGGACTTGCTAAGTACGGTTATAAGCAGCTTCTGTGGACTTATAAAGGTATACTTACCTCATTTACAACCCTAGTTACTAAGTCTCCTGGTCCTTTCAACACTCGAACCCCAAACTCTCGGTTTCGGGTTCGGGGGCGAAGCCGTCGACCCAAAACCCAAAGCCCCTTGCAGAAACCCTCCAATAACGGGACCCTCGAAGGGAACCCTGCAAGGGGGACCCTTCAAACAACACAGCCCTTGCTAAAAATGTCAAACCCCATGAACACTGCAACGTATTATATTAAGGGCCCAAAAAGGCACCATAATTTTGACAACTGCCCAGGTAAATCCGAGAAGACCTTAGACCCGAACACCTAATTCCTAGAACTCTAAGACCGAGCCCTCAACCTCTCTTCTCCCTATAGATAGAAGCCCCTTACAGGTGGGTAGTTCTTCTTCCATCGTACTCCCATAAGACCCCCTTTACCTTATAGGAGTTCTATGGGAGGCTTATGGGAAACTACCCACCTAATAACTACCCACCTGTAAATGGCTTAGATATAGATCCCTGAAAGGAGCCCTTTAAGAAACTAAGTCCCATGGTCCTTCAGGCCCGGATCTCCGAGCTTTTTGCGTCAACCCAGGGTTTAAGGGGTTTAGGGGTTTAGGGTTTAGGGGTTTAGGGGTTTAGGGGTTTAGGGGTTTCGGGGTCTAGGGTTAATTAGGGTTTAGGGTTTAGGGTTTAGGGAGAAGCCCAAAAGTTGGAAACCCAATAGCCTCAATCCTTAAGAGTAATGTATAGAGAATCCCAGCACTAAGTGTCCTCACTCCGGTTTCCAACTTGTTGGGGTTTGCTATAAACCCTAAATCCCATGATCCTTCAAGCGTGACAGACCTTCGACGTTTCCTTCAAATGCCGAGATCCCGGCCGAAGGACTCTCCCCCTGAGTTCGGGCTTGGGCTTACAGGGTTCCTTAAAGGGTTCCTTAAAGCGTTCTATAAGGGATCTATAGCCCAGAGGGTCCATATATACCGCCATTATGGAATTAGGTCCCAAAAGACCATCCCTATTATGGTTTTGGGGGCCTAATTCCATAATGGTAGTATATCTGGACCCTCTGGGTAGGGATTTAGGGTTCAGGGTCTACTTGGAGGATCATGGAACTTTGCAAGTTTGGTCATAAGCACCTGAATTGGGGCTATAATATGAACTTGTAAGTACTTTTACACTAGGTTCCTTCAAGCCTTCCTTTAAGCCTCGTTGAATGTTTTCTTGGAGGCTTCCTTGAAGGATTCCTTCCAGAGCTCCTTGAACAGATTACCTCAAGAGCTCGTTTAATGTTCCCTGTCATGGGTTGTACTAAGGTTATTAGTCCTTCACGCGTTCCATGAGGGTGGGCTTCAGGGTTGTGTAAGCTTTAGGTATTTGGGGCTCAGGGCCTCAGCAATCTAGGACTCCAGGTTCAAAAGTTGAACGTGGCTTTTTTAGGGCTTAAGGGGTTGCTCCTCTTCTTTTCCGCTTTTTTGCTTCAACTTGAGTGTTCAGAACTGGGTGGTTTGAGGTTTACAGCGCAAGGTCATTCCTTCTCCACCCACCGCGCGCACACTGTCTACACACCCTAAACCCTAAACCCTAAACCCTAAGCCCTAAATGTCATACTAAACCCTCAACGCCTAAAAACCCCAGAGCCCAAAGAACCCGCCTGAGGTTGGCTTGTCCACACCGGCAACCCCTAAACCCTACAGTAAAAGCCGAAAAGTTGGAAACCCCAGAGCCTCCATCCTTGAGAGTAATGTATAGGGAATCCCAGCACTATTTGGCCTTAATCCGGTTTCCAACTTTATGGGGTTTACTGTANCTACAGTAAAAGCCGAAAAGTTGGAAACCCCAGAGCCTCCATCCTTGAGAGTAATGTATAGGGAATCCCAGCACTATTTGGCCTTAATCCGGTTTCCAACTTTATGGGGTTTACTGTATACTGTCCACCTAGGAGCTGCTCAGAAAACCCGGGCTTAGGGTTTCAGGTTGAGGGTTGAGGATTCGAGGATTCGGGGTTTTGGGGTTGGGGTTTAGGGTGTAGGGTTTAGGGCTTAGGCTTCAGGACTTTAGGGATTTAGGGTTTTGGGTTTAGGGTGTAGGCTTTAGGGACTTTAGGGTATAGGGTTCATGGTGTAGGGCTGGGAGCTCCAACTCAGATGCCACAAGAAGAAACCATGAACATGATATGGGAGTTTAGGGTTTAGGGTTTAGAGTTTAAGGCAGTTTAGGGTTTAGCTAGGGGTTTATGGATTTAGAGTTTAGGGTCTAGGGTCACATGATATGGGAGTTTCCGAAAATTAGGGGTTGGGGGTCCTTATAAAAAGGATCCTACGATTCAGGGTACTTCAGAAACTCCCATATGGGAGTTTCAGGCAACAAGGGACCCAGACAGATGGGTTTAGGTATGGGGGTCTGGGTAGGACTCATATTCAAACACATGACCTGTATACTTATACCCTAACGGTCCGAAATCCGAAAACCCTAAACACCGTAAATAAGACCCGATGGCACAAAAACCTAAACAACCCTTGCGACAACTCTTGGCTTCGGGGTGGCCTGATTCAGGGCTGAAGGTCTGGCGATCAAAGTCTATATGCCCGGTAGGGTTCGCGCTTGACCGTGTAAGGGCATTGTCATCTCTGCACTTCCCAAGGGCTGTAATCAGGCATGAACCCGAAGTCCCATGTCCTCACGATGGTAAGGCAGCCAAAGCTTGACTGTACCATCGTACACGAGGACTGTGTCAGGATCCTGGGTAATATTGCAAGTGCGAGAGTGGCCTGTCAACGCTAAGTCTGCTTCGTTTGTTAAACCTACAACCCTAAAACCCTAAACCTCTCAACCCCCAAACCCCTAAAGCCCTAAAGCCCTACACCCCTAAACCCCTGAACCCCCTAAACCCCTAAAACCCCTCAACCCCTACACCCTAAAACCCCTGAACCCCTAAACTAAACCCCTGGACCCTAAACCCCTAAACCCCTGACCTCTAAACCCCTAAACTTCTAAACCCCTAAACCCCCAAAACCCTAAAGCCCTAAACCTTAAACCCTTAAAGCCCTAAAGCCCTAAACCCCTAAGCCCCTAACCCTAAAAACCCTAAAGCCCTACACCCCTAAACCTTAGACCCCTGAAGCCCTAAAGCCCTAAAACCCGGAAGCCCTAAAACCCTAAAGCCCTAAACCCTGCAACATCCTAAACCCGTAAAGCCCGAACTCAAGAGCCCTTCAGCACGCCTCACGCCCAGGAGTCCTTTCTGAATCACAAGGACCGCCTCACAGAATCACTGTTGATGGGGTTCCTTTAAAGGGATCTCCTGGGGTTCCTTGAAAGGGATCTGTAAGGGTTCCGCTAAAGAGATCCATAAGGGTTCCTTTAAAGGGGCCCATACGGGTTTAGGGTTTAGAGTTGATGATATAAACCCTGCATTACCTTAAGGGGTTCCTTTAAAGGGATCTATAAGGGTACGTTTAAGGGGTTCCTTTAAGGGATCTGTAGGGTTTAGGGTTTAGGGCTTAGGGTTTAGGGTTGATGATATAAACCCTGCATTACCGTACGAACCCTAAACTATGGGAATTATGGTATATCCCGTACTATGGGTAATAAAGGATTTATATCATCAACCGTAGTGCTCGTTGTTCAGGGGTGGGGGGTTTAGGGTTTTCAGGCGTTTGGGGTTTAAGATCCAAGGCTTTAGGGTTTAGGGCTTTAGGGTTTAGGGCGTTTTAGGGGTTCGGGGTTTAGGGTTTAGAGGGTTTTTTGAGGGAGGTTAGGGTTGAAGGCGGATTTCTGGTTCATGGCTTCTGGGTTTGGAGGTGGCTTTTGGTACGGTCAAGGCTGTCGGGTGTAGGCCTCGGGAATGCTGCATGATGCCTTAATGAAGCCTACAGACGGCTTGTAACAGGCTGCTGGAAATCTGGGACTGATCCTTCCATCATCGCCTTCTTCACATTCCTGCACAATGGAATGCAGCCTTGAATACTTCTTGTGCAAGAGCTCGCAGATGAGGGGAGGTTTAGGGTTTAGGGCCAACCTTCTGATCTGCTAAGCCCTAAACACTCGACCCTCAACCCTTCACAATGAACCCTAAAGCTTGAACCCCAACCTTGCCCTGGACGGTGCCGTGGAAGCAGCGGCATCTCTTGCTCAACCGCTGCTCGGGTTTGGGGCTAAGGATTCAGGGGGCTTTCCTGAACCCAACAGCCCTAAACCCCTAAGCTTTATGATACGCTTAGCAGTAGGCCAGGGGGAGCCAGCCGAGCAGGGTCCTGCAGCTGCCACTCGGTGGAAGTCTGTTGTTACGCAAGCAACATTGGCCCGCCGCGCCCTACCCCAGCCCGGGCTGTGTTCACTGGGCTCGCGGTCGTCTATGACTACTCACATGGGTGTTGGAACTATGCACTACAAGCACAGATCCCAGAGCCTCATATCGGGCTTGTGCCCATGTGGCCAAGAACTTTGGAACCATCTCTCTCGCACAGTCGGCGGCGGAACACCTTGCAGAGCAGAAAGCTTTGCCCGCATGATTTCGTGGCGCTTCTGCTGCGTGCACCTCCCTCTTGAGTCGATCTTCTTCTTGCTCTTGTCTGCATCTTCAAAGGGCAGAAAACAAGAGCATTCCTGAATTCAGGACTTAAGAACGATACCTTCTCAAAACCCTAAACCCCAAACGGGTTTCGACTTGGTGGTTTGCAGAAGTGCCAGCTTGGAACATGGAAGGAGGATGATTTGCGCTGGTTTCCCCATGCTTTACGATACTAATTAGAAAATTCTACTATACTTATAATAAGGAAACCCCAAAACAGTGTAGGTAATTTTTAAGGCCTCTATAGCAAAGTCCGTGAGAAATCATGGTGGTTCTCTACTGCCTGCAACCCCAGACCATCAGTTTTCGCTGCCAACTATGGGAGTTACTGGCCCCCCAAAACCCTACACCCTTGCACAATGAAGCCAATCCCGAGCCCCCAAACAGCCGGGACCTGTCACTAGCATTTAAGCTTTCAGCCACGTCGGCTTTAGGGCTCAGGGGTTAGGGCTTTGGGTGGTGGATCCGAAACCTCACTGTTTTTAAGGGTTCGACCCTAAAACTAGAGGTCACCCACTATTTTGGGGCTGCGGCTTCGGGCTTCTACACCCGAAGCAACGAAACCAAACCTGAAGCCTGAGTCGCCGGCAATTTGGGAGACCCAAACCCTGAACTCGAGACCCTACGCCCTGAACCCTACACCCTAAACTTTACGCACTAAACACTAAACCCTGAAACCCTTAACCCTAGACCCTGAACCCTCAACCCTAAGCCCTGAACCCTGAACCCTCAACCCTATAGATCCCTTAAGGGAACCCTTAAAGCTCACTATAAAGGAACCCTAAACTCTATACAAACCGCGAAACCCAAATCCCGGCCCCGCCCCCCCCTTGCCCAGTAAGCGCCTGCCGGATCATGATCACTTCCTCGGCTCTCTCTATACCTTGACCTACCAAAACCTACCTTTTTTGTAGGTTCTTATTATAAACCCTAATATGAATTTTATAGGGACCCTACAAAAAAGTAGGTTTTGGAGGGTTAAGGTAGGGGCTATACGGTGTTCTTGTTCAGGGATTAGGGTTTAGAGTTTCGGGTTAAGGGTTTAGGGTTGAGGGTTTAGGCTTCGGGGTCAAGGGATTTAGTTTAAGGCACCATAATAAGGACACCGATCCCTATTGTCAATCCCTTAACAAGAACCCAGTATAGGTGCTCCTTCGAAAGGAAACTCTTCGAACACAAACATAGCAAAGGGATTAGTATGTCTGCAGTAGCAAGGTCTTACCAAAGGCCTCCTAGGTTCCCCAGTAGCCCCTTAACAATAAGGGTACCCTTTTTCCTACTATTCGGTTTTAATAGGGGAACCCAAAAAGAAAAAGGGTACAAGGGTACTACTGGAGAACCTAGCCTCTTCTCGGACTCAGAAAGAGCACCCTGAACAGGGTATAGGCTTAAGCTCAGAAAGAAGGACGCAAAGACTCAGATCGAGAGGAGATGTTTAGGCCTGATAAATTTTAGGGAGCTTCCGAAAATGGGGGACCCTAGTATGGTACCCTAAATAGTAGGATCCTTACTACAAGGACCCCAAAATAAGGCACCCCCAAGTTTTGGAAACACCCAAATGGGGTTTGTGGATTATGGGTTAAGGGTTTAGGATTCAAGGTTGAGGATTCAGGGTGGTGGGTTTGGGGTTGAGAGCTTTGGGGTTTAGGGGTTTTCATAGCAGCGATACAATCCTTTGAAGAGCTTGATTATGGCCCCTTACTAGTCAGGTCAGACAGATTCTGTAAATCGCAGAACCCGAACCCCAGACCCTAACATGTTGACGACCTCGCGGGCAACATCTCTATCGGTCCTAAGTTAGGAGTCCTAACTATTCCAACTAGAGGGAGGTACACCAGCATTAGGTTTGTCGGGTATTTACAACCGATTTGTTCTAGGGCATTCTAGGGATACGTGACGCCCATCTAGTCTTGAAATAACCACGTGACCACAAGCCGTGGAAAATTCACCCTGGCCCAACTGCCCCCATCCCGAAACCCTAGACCCTAAGCCCTTGCAGCATAAGTGGCATTGGGCCCGTAGAAAAGCGGACTGAAGCACTTGACCTGATGGGCTTCACTGGGGTCGTAGGGCTTAGGGTTTGGGCTTCAGGGTTTAGGGGTTTAGGGTTTAGGGGTTTAGGGTTTAAGGTTTAGGGGTTTAGGGGTTTAGGGGTTTAGGGGTTCAGGGTTTAGGGTTTAGGAGGCTTAGGGTTTGGGCTTCAGGGTTTAGGATTTAGGGCTTTCTCAGGTTTTGAGGGTTCTGGGTGTTGGAAGGCTCAGGGCCTTGGCAATTACAGTGAATTTTTCTACTTAAAGGCTCATGGGACTTAGTAAGTAAGGTTATAAGTAGGTTATAATTAGGATAACCCCACTTAGGGGACTTATAACCCCAATTATAACCTACTTACTAAGTCCCATGATCCTNTCATGGGACTTAGTAAGTAAGGTTATAAGTAGGTTATAATTAGGATAACCCCACTTAGGGGACTTATAACCCCAATTATAACCTACTTACTAAGTCCCATGATCCTTTAAGTAGGGCTTTACAGACGGCTTTCAAAGGCTCTGCAAGGCTATGAAAAACTCTATATGAGAGTTTCCGGAAATTAGGGGTACCTTATTTTGGGGTCCTTATACTAAGGATCCTACTAATTTAGGGTGCTAAATTGGGAATCCCCTATTTTCGGAAACTCCCATATACTCGAAAACTCAAGCCCTGAACCGGTTTACAGGGTTTGAGGGGGCCTGGATGATTCTGTTGATGGACAAAATCCTGCATGACCCATTATAAGGAATATACCATAATTCCCATAGTTTAGGGTCCTTAGGGTCATTGCTGGATTTTGTCCATCAACCGTTCGACTAGCTCTTCGAACAGCGTCAATGTAACCATCCTACTTACAAGGCAGGTTTGTAGCAGCATCCATCTACAGGCGCCTCCAAATCCCCTTAAACCCTAAACCCTACACCCTACAGTAAACCCTAAACCCTGAACAAATCCCCATCTGAAGCTGGAGCTCCTTGGATCCATGACATACAAAAATCTGTCTCAAAAGTTTCGGGGTTGCAATTTGGGAGTTTCCGAAAATTAGGAGTACCTTGCTTTGGGTCCTTTTAATAAGGATCCTACTATGTAGGGTAATATACTAGGTTCCCCTATTTTCGGAAACTCCCAATTTCAACGCAATGAAGATGAAACCATAACTCTTGAGGAAACCCCGGCTCACATAGCATACAAGATCCTGAACCGCAGGCATTGGAGCTGAAGCGAAACTCTGGGTTTGAACCAATCGTGGACGTCTATAGCTAAACTGTTGGACGCGCACGCCCAATGGGTACTACGCTCTGAACAACCCTATTAACGACGCCTACACCTTCTAGTTAGAGGCATACACCGCTTGTTAGGCAGTAAACTAGGCGAATGAAGGTGTAGTTACTTTTGGACTGTCATGACAATAGTATTGTAATGCCAACGTACAGCTCCTACAGTAGCCATAATAACAGCATGAGAAAGACAGGCACTGATTAAATTTCCAAACACAATACCAATTCAAAGACACAGAAAGCTAACAAAACAAAATGAAGAAAGCAAACTTGACATACAAATCCTAGAGCTTCAGCCCTGAACCCTAAACCCTAAACTGTCCTAAACGCTGAAGCCAAAACCCTAAGCCCTAAACCCCCAAAAGCAACGAATAAAAACAACCTGCACCCTGAACCCCAAAAAATGCTGAAGCCAGAACCAAAAGCCCTAAATCCCGAAAAGCAACGAAGACAGCAAATAAAAACTTGCCGAAGCCCAGCCATGGCGCGAGTTCCATCGAAGCTTCGTCTGGAAAACCCTGCGACACAAGCGCTTTGCTGAGGAGATTTAGGGTTTAGGGTTTAGGGTTCCGGGGTAGAGTGTAGGGTCTAGAGTTTAGGGTTTAGAGTTTAGGGTTTAGGGTTTAGAGTGTAGGATTTGGGGTTTAGTGTTTAGGGTTTAGGTGTAGGGTTTATAGGGTTCAGGGTTTAGGGTTTAGAGTGCAGGCTTTAGGGTTTAAGGTTTAGGGTGTAGGGTTCAGCTTTACTTCAAGTGCCCTTGGAAATCCTGAGAACCATGAATTTGAAGACACGTTCAAAAATCCCTGGGAGTTGCACTATATTGAAAATGAAAAATAGTTCCTCAGAGCACGAAAGTTTACGATCTGCGATCTGGGGTTTGGGGCTTTCGGGGATTCTGGTGCGCAGCTTGGGGATTTTTGCTTTTAGATGGGTTCAGCGTTTTAAGGCAAAGGGAACAAGGACGTACGTTGAGTCCCTGGCAGGTTCCAGGCTTAAGGCTTGTTTGGCAATGTAAGCTACCATCCGTCAGAAACCAGTATCTCAATTGCAGCGGCAACCTTGCACCCTAACCCCGGAACCCGAAGCAATATCGTAAACTGCAACCCCGGACCCCAGAACTTTAAGTATAACCCCAACCCAATACGCTTAAAGCATGAACCCCGAAACCCTTGACCAGAAACCCCTAAATGTTGTATGCCTAAGCCCCTAAACCCTAAACTTCAAAACCTCAAACACCCTGAGCGTCAGCCCTTTTTGCTCCTTCGCACGCACGGAGCAGTGGTCTCTGCACGGAAGGCTGGCACAGCGAGATCACGGTGCAATTTTAGGAATAAGGGGAACCTACCTTCATGATTCATGATTGCAACAACAGCACCAGATTTAGTAGAACAAGGCCGGCTGACCCCTAGAACCAAACCCCATCTGTCAAGGAGACTAGAGATAGAAAGGCACGCAAAAATCAGTGGGTCCGGCGCACACTAAGATTGAGTGCTCTTGGCAGCCCGAAATTGCAACAACCTTTCTATCAAATCCTGAAACTAGAACCCAACTCGCTAACGCGAAAAGCCCCAGAAGCTGTTGATGACATTGGGTTTCCCACGTAGAACCAAAATACGCTTCTCTTATGGCATAGTGCATATCACCGAATTATATAACCGGCTTTGGGGCTCTGGTGAGGGCATTTCACACTTCAAACACAAACCAGACTCACGTAATATGTCATGTTTCATAAACCTCATACCCTACACCCACAAAATCAGCTGCAAAAACCCTTGCACACAAAACCTGTAGGATTCATATTCCTCTGGGAGGGTGACTACGCCGTTCTGGTTTCAAGGTTTACACGCAAGGCTTTCCGGTTTTAAGGTTTTGTTCAGTATTCCTACATGTAAGAAGGTTATCCTGTCGCAGAGGTCCAGACAGCACGAGTTGAGAGCCCAAGCTTTGTGACTTACGGTGCTATTTTGGAATTTCGAGACTTTCAGCACCATCTAGGGTTGTTTTGGTATTTCGGTGATATGAGATGTAGCCAAGTCAGAGCACTGTGACCTTGCCAAGTAGCCAAGTTCGGAAGCAATCGCACAGGCCTTCGACGTTGAAGTGCTACAACCCAACATCCTGAACCGTGAAGTCCTCGACGAATCGCAAGAACGGACCTTTTGAAATCTTATCAAACAACATGTCAAAGAACAAAACCTAAAGACTCTTCGAAGTCGAATCACGTAAACCGTAAAACCCACCAACCCGTCCCGAGATCTACGTTACTTCGAACCTACACCCAAAAGCCCTGTTACCTGAACAGCTAATCCCTAACGCTAAACCGCAAGCCCTAAACCCCAATCTAGAACCTCCTGTCTGAAGCCATCAACCTCGAATCCAATCCCGAAGCTCACGGCTTGCAGCGTCAAAACCGGAACCCTGTACGTAAAATCGAAACAACAAATGGTTAACGGTTTAAGGTCCAAGGGCTGTGGAGTTTAAACTAGTGGCAAGTCTTGGGTTCAGGACATCCTGCGTCTTCATCAACATAAGCTCCCAAAGCCCTGTTTCCCTGACGCATGCACGCTTGTATAGGGGCCTATACTTAGAATGCCAAATGAGGAGGGAGTTTAAGATACGGGTTCAACCACCATCAACCAACACGGCCTAATGAGGATCGAGTTCATGATACGAGATCAGCCGCCGTCGCTTAATAAGGCGTCGAGTTTCAGATATGGGATCAAGCGCCATCGCCCAACAATGAGGGGTAGAGCTGAAATAATGGGAGCAACTACCGGCCGCCTATCAACCGCCATCGCCGAATGAGGGGCGGGCTTAAGATATGAAGTCGTCCGCCATCGCTAAGTGAGCCGGCGGGCTTACGCTTTGAGATCAACCGCCATCGTCTCGTGAGGTGTCGAGTTTACGACATGGGATCGATGTGTAGTAAGGGGCAACAGTGGAGCACGCTCAAGTTGTCGTTTTGTGCACTTCAAGAAAAATGCCACAAAGACCAGATTTATGCTGTTTCGCATATATTCGCCGACACAAATGCCCATTTGCATAAGGATATGTACAATGCCAGATTGTTGGAAAGCAGTGTCGTGCTGCTGGCTCCAACATGTGGAGGTTCTCGGGCGGCGCACCGACCGAGCCATCCCCCTTTGGATGGCTCGGTTCCGCGCAAATGCGCAGCGCAATGCCTGGCAAGGGAACGCGTAGCACACCATCCTTTCTCGTTTGAGCTGGGGGGCTTTAGTTTACGGGGTATTGAGGGTCCTCCCAGAACTGCGGGCTGCGTGGCGCAGGCAGCATCAATTCAACTTTGGCCATGCATCGAAGCGCGCACCCTAAGCCTTCCGTTTCAACCCGGTGTGTTTCATACGCCATATACTCGCCCCCTATCCACATATAAACCCTCGATAACCATGAAGCTATAATTACAGATCCGCCTGCCACACCAAAGTCGCCCAGAAGCCGGCCAAACTATGCCGGTCGAGCTTCAACAACCATCTCCTCAGGCTTGAGCTGTCACGCGTACATTGATACATGGCACTGGCCAGTCGATCTGATGCTGCCAGAAACTCACCGGCGAACTGCGACCAAAATCAATAGATCTTGGGGTGCTCAGCTTGCGAAGCCAGGTGTCGCCGCCACCATCACAACCTTGATACACACCAGCCAGAGCACGGGGTAACCGACGCCCAAAGGTAGGCCCCCCTCAGACGGTTTGGCCCGATATGCCGACTGACTCGGTGGGTGGCACTCCATATATACGGATCTGGAGCAAATTCACTCACTTTTCACGTCAACGCTGAGCCTGTGCGAGCAACGCGGCGGTAAGCTTTACCGAGTGAAAGCTAAAGTCAAAAGCTACTACACTGTACACGTGTGTGCATGACATGTAGAATCACGTAAAATCACCTACACGGAAACCTTAAAGGAAGCGTACCCCCAAACCAACCCTAAACCCTACGCCCTAAACGCTTAAAGGAATCCCAAACTCTAAAACCAATCCTCCAGGCGCTGTGCGGGAGGGCATTGGCCCTCCTCTGGAAACGTTCGAGCTGCTCTGAACGCTTCTTCTATCATTCTTGAACTACCTTTTTACCCTAAACCCTAAACCCTAAACTGCACAGCCGGGTGTGGAGACTTAGGGTTCAAGGTTCAGCATTTAGGGTTTAGATTTCAAGCAGCTCCCTTCGCTCCGCTGAAGGTTTACTTAAAGGCTCATGGGACTTAGTAAGTAAGGTTTTAAGTAGGTTATAATTAGGATAACCCCACTTAGGGGACTTATACCCCCACTCATAACCTACTTACCAAGTCCCATGATCCTTTAAGTAGGGCCTAGGGAAGTTCAGGAAGGTTGGGGTTTATGGTCCCTAAGACTTCAACCCAGGGGCTTAAGGGCGCGTCTGGAGTTGAAGCACCAAATTAAGGGTTTATTGGTTTAGGGTATGTGGTCCACCTTAACCCTCCAAAACCTACTTTTTTGTAGGGTCCCTATAAAATTCATATTAGGGTTTATAATAAGAACCTACAAAAAAGTAGGTTTTGGTAGGTCATGGTAATCCTAGGGTTCTACTGCGTCTGAAGTCGAAGCACCGAACTCAGGTTTTTAGTCTAGGGTTTAGGGTATTATGGTTTAGGGGCTTAGGGTTTCGGTCTGGAACCCGGGGCTTTTGGGCCTCTGGGCCTAGGGCTTCAAAAGCTTTCATGAAATTCATTATTAGGACTCGTAGCTGACGGTTTACACAGGAGATAGAGGGTTGAAGGTTTAGGGTTTGGGGTTGAGCATATTACTTGCAGGTTCGGGGTAACATAGTGCTCAGGGTTCACAGCCCGTTTAAATGTGTCTGAATAACAAGCCTCTCCAAAAAACCTGCAAGCCCCTCCAAAACCCATATGAGCTTTGTAAACCCTTCAAAAGCCCCTGTGCCCTGACACTTTGACCCCTGAAACCCCAAAACCCCAAAGCCCTCCAGCCCGAAATCCATAAACCCTACATGGGTGGTTGTCAAAATTATGGTCCCTTTTTGGCTACCCTAAATAATAGGTGCCGTACTATAATGGGGACCCAAAAAGGGACCCTAATTTTGACAACCACCCACATCCGAAAACTCGAAACTGCTAAAGCCGTCAACCTGAAAGTCTTGCATACATCACAGTTGCTTAAACCCCCCAACCCTAAACATTAAAACCATAAGCTCTACAACCCCTAAACCCTAAACCCTTAAACTTTAAGACCATAAACCCTAGAACTCCTAAACCCTAAACCCCTAAACTTTAAGACCATCAACCCTACGACCCCTAAACCCTCAACCCCGAAACTTTAAAACCATAAACCCTACAACCCCTAAACCCTTAACCCCTAAACTTCAAAACCGTAAACCCTAAAACCCCTGAACCCCTAAACTTGAAATCCATAACCGCTAAAACCCTAAACTCCCAACGGGTTTTGAAGGCCGCAACAGGTGGGATGAAGGTAGGTAGGATGAAAGATCCCTTATATCAGGACCCTTATTTGGGGCTACCCCACCTACCTTCATCCTACCTTTTGAGGGAAACCCTAACCCCTAAACCCTAAACTTTTGAGGCCCCTGAAGGTTCAGGCAGCTCGAAGAGGGACGCCTAGCTCTCAGTCGGACTCTTGGGGTCTCAGCAATTTCGGGCCCTCGTCGTCTTGTTCAGGGTTTTTAGCGCTTAGGGTTTAGGGTTTCGGGTTTTTTCTGTAGAGACGTTTGGGAATAGAAGAGGGTCTTGGGGCATATCATACTATCGTCATAGAGATTTTGCAAGGGTTTAGGCATTTAGAACTTACGGTGCAGTGTTTTGGGGCTTGTAGCCATTATGACTATGACCATGATTGCGACGAGTCTCTACTTGTACTATGCTTCTACTCGTTGCAGACCCTTGGAGCGGTAAATCTTGCATGCCTAGCAGCACCATCGGCCCGAGCTCACTACGATAAAGTCATGAGTGTGACCAGTTCTATTCATCTAATTGCCATAGTATTGTCCACCGACGCGTATGTAAAACCCGCAACCCCAAACCCTACATCCTAAACCGTACTGAAAAAGCTAACAGTCGGGACATGGTCAACACAATAGCCTGGATAGATGGAACTGTAGTGATACTGTCCGGGTAATATCTATTACTACCTCTTCAGACACATACATCAAGCGGGCCCGTCTCACTTCTTCCACTGCATCTTTGCGAGGCTTCGCTGCTCGGCCCAGGTCAGCAAGGCGAGGAGTGCCATGAACTCGGAAAGCTGAAAGCTTAGGGTCTAGCGTTGAGGGTTCATGGTTTAAGGTTTAAGGGTTGTTGGGTTTATTTGGCCCAGAGGTTGGGTTGCGGGGTCAGTGTAATTAAGTGTTAAAGCCTGATAGAATCTTGTTAGACCCTTCACAGCCCAAAAAAGCCCTGCTGCCCGTTAAAGATCTACTTTCAGATTAGCCCGTCGTGGGTCGCTCCACCTCCTGCCCTGGAGCCCAAGCAGGTGCGGAGGCTCTGAGAATACCTAAACCCCAAACCGAGTTTATGGTTCAGGATTTACAGCTAAGTTCTGCGTGCAGGGTTCAGGCTAAGGGTTCGGTCAAGTTTAAGTCTGAAGTTTAGGTTCCACACCCACAGGTACTCGGTGACATCCTGATAAAGGAAAACCCTGAAAACGGTATCCGGAGTGGTTGGCTGATTGAAAACGGTTTAGGGTTGAGGGTGCCCCCAAACCCCCCCTCCCTCAAGCCTAGTCAGGAGACCTGAACGATTAGGATAGGGTTTTGGGGTGCCTCAGACCATCGTTATGTAGGCACTATAAGGGAAGCGTACACTAATCCGCCCACAAAAAGTCTGTACTGACCACATAAACCCTAAACCCGAAACCCGTAGAACCAACGGGCTGCGAAGGACCTGTGCAACCCGCCCAGACTCCAAAACCCATTACTTAAGGAATGGGGTTTAAGGTTTATGTATGGGTAGTTGTCAAAATTAGGGTCCCTTTTTGGGTACCCTAAATAATCGGTGCCGTATTCTATTAAGGACCCAAAAAGGGACCATAATTTCGACAACCACCCATATGTATCTTGTAATGTCGACTACTCCAGTTCTATACGGCCCTGTGGGGAATTTACCTCAAACTCCGGGTTTCTTAAGCTTGTTGTTAGGAAAATAGAACAGGACCCGTTTTATTGATAGGTTCTAAAGACTATACCTCAAAGTAAAACAGAAAAGAATCCCCCCATATTGAAGGGTTTTGCAGTTCCTGGCTGCTTTATTTGCGACATCTGCTTGCCCAACAAGACACCACAATAGCCAGCAGAGCGAAGAGCAACCACCTGAGTGGAGGGCGCGGGGCGTTGGCTTCTGAGATACCCTTGATCCCTATTCTAATTATTGGGGGCCCTTTATATTTATCACTCCAGAGGCCCTAATCACTACCCTAAACCCAATTGAACTACATGTTTAACCCCTGCGTTTCTGCCAAGATCATAGGACTTAGTAAGTAAAGGTATTCGTACCTTGACTGGGGTTAGAAGTACGTTTACTTAGAATACAAATTTGTAAGTATAGTTACGAAGTCCTGGGTTCCCAGAGACTCCAATATCTGGTCATTCGGCAATCTAGCTGGAATCATAGCGCATAAGGCTCTCTCGATATGATGCTCCCTGAACGCACCCATTAACTCTAAGTCCTGTAAAATTCTAAGCCCCGGTTTCGAGCTTAGGGGGTGGAGGGTTTAGGGTCGAGGGTTCAGGGTTAAGGAAGCCGGGGAGCTTTGATGGCTTACTTGCAGGTTCAGGGGAGTTGGTGCAAGCAGGCTACGTTTGCCTGACCGGTGCCCCCAAGCCCTTAACCTGAAAACCTAGAACCCCCGAACCTTAACCTCGAACCGAAATCTCCAACCCTATGGGCCTAAACCCTAATCGCAAATCCCACGGCCGAAACGCAACGATCTTGAACCTAAGTCTTCGGTCGAGGGTCTGGGGTTTTGCTTTGCGGTTTACGGTTCAGTGACGGGACGTAGTAAGTAGGTTGCAAAAAGGGTAGCAAACGCATGTAATGTCCAATGGCGGAACTTCAAAGAATGACACTTGCAGGATCATGGGACTTGGTAAGTAAGGTTTATAAGTACCCTCATTAGGATTGAAACGTACTTTTATCAGCTTCGGTAAGTTTATAGCCCTAGATACCTTTAAGTGTACGTTACAACCCACGCAGTGCATCCCCTGGTCTCAAGTACACCCCGAACCGCCAGCCCTACAATAGGGGCCTTAGTCATTACCTATACTATTTTGGGGGTTCCTTATAACTAAGTACGGATGTTCAGCTGCGGCAGTGTATAGAGTATATAGTAGAGCTTCACATTGCAAGGTGTCATCTGGGTGAGGCATAACTGCCAGAAGCTTATGACCTTGATCCCGGACCTGCGAGGCAGACTGGCCGAATCTACACTTGAAGGTCACCCGTGGAA
>BGNK01005511.1:0-35131 GCA_003297005.1 Symbiodinium sp. clade A Y106
CTGAAGCCGTTTTCTACCTTCACCAGCTTATTCAGCTGCCTCCGCTTCGATCTGGGCAATGTGGTGTCGTGGCGGCAGTGATCGCTTCTCGGCTTGTACAAGCGTGTTCCTGAGAACGAGCCCCTGGGCGAAAGACCTAGCTTCGGCCTTCCCAGACTCGGCTAGCCCACGGAGCCACTCGAACCAAGTAGCGCGCTTCAGCGAGAGACCTAGCTTGCAGGAGGGGTACTCCGTCTCCATCCCTAGCCACTCCACTCTAAACCCGCCTCGGGTCTTAGCCCACTTGAAAGGGTAGCCAAGAGCAGCCAGGTAGAGGTAGCTGAGCGGGATGCCTCTCCTCCCCTTAGCGCCACGACCCATGGATTCCAGGTCGTCGGCGTAGAGCAACATGTCGAGCGGGAAACCAGGCCCCAGCAAATGGTACGTTAGCCTGAGGCCACAGGCAGAGATGCGTGTCCACCAGTAGCTAGCGCAGGAGAGCCCGAAGGTACGTACTCACGAGGTTAACGTAAACCGTCTGGCTTGCGGGATCCCCATAGGTCTCCTCTTGAGCGTCCACCTGGCAGGCTAGGTAGCCGTGCTCCTTAGCGGCATGCTTGAAGCGGCGGTGGGCCTTAGCGATGTCCCCCACTACCGAGAAGGCCGTCATGGATAATGCGCTTCTTATCCTTAGCCTCGTCCTCGACGATTTCGGCCAAGGCGGCGATAGCGGTGTGGGTGCCACAGTGGTCGAGGAAGTCCCCGAGCGACATCTTAGCCATCCACTGGCACATAGCCACGGGCCTGTTCAGAACCGGTGGTCTTGAAGGCCTCTTTGGCTTGACGCTAGAACATCTTGCGAAACTCTGGGGGGTCTTTGTAGTAGCTCTGGTCATAAAAGCTAGGCAGGCCTTCGTAGACGAAGTCGGCATGTCTAGCGAGGTGCAAGGCAGGACCCCGAAGCTAGCTTGGTGAAAAGCCACAGTCCTCAGCCTCTTTTCCGGTCGGCCAGCTGCGGCTGCCACATAGAGGCGGGCCGGACCTCCTTTAGCTTCTTAGCTCCTTGTCTTTGCCTCTACCCTTACCGTTCTTTCTCTGCTACATGTGACACCTTTTCTTTTCTGTGTCATCATGCGTGTTTTGGTTTTTCCATGGCATGTTTGCTTGCTCAACTTGCCACTCTGTAGCTTTCCCAACTCAAGCATGCTGAGTCACNTTTTCTTTTCTGTGTCATCATGCGTGTTTTGGTTTTTCCATGGCATGTTTGCTTGCTCAACTTGCCACTCTGTAGCTTTCCCAACTCAAGCATGCTGAGTCACACATTTTTCAAAGCCCGCCCGCCCAGCTTTGAAAACATACGGCACGCCTTGACCAAATCAAGCACACTTTGCTAATGACGGCACGCCTTGCCTAAGCTAAGCACGCCTTGCCAAAGCTCTCTCACCGTAGGCCTTCCGAGTCTCACAGCTACTCGCCTGCATGTGCAGGGGGCCCCAAGTGTCCCNCTCACCGTAGGCCTTCCGAGTCTCACAGCTACTCGCCTGCATGTGCAGGGGGCCCCAAGTGTCCCGCCTGCCTGCAGGCGAAACCAACCACTGAGCAGCACCCGTGAAAAAAGAGTGAAGCGCCTTCTGCCTGCATGCTTGTGTAAGCTACTGAACGTGGAACAACAGAACTGAGTAGGACGCTCTGTAGCGTTCCAGGGTGGCCGCTTAGCGTGCAAGGCTGGGGCGTGGTAAAGTCCGCTCTTTGACGGGGCTCTTTGCAGGCATGGACTGGCGCAGCACCGAAGGTATTAGCCTGCCGCATGACTTCGTTGGCGTGCTTGCGGAAAGCGTGCTGGAGCACCAGAGTCCACGGCGGGATTAGCGAGCCCGAGTCCTACTGGAGCTCTCTTGCTTGGCTGCCTCTGGGGCAGCCCCTTTGGAGGCAGGCGGTTTCTCCGCTCTGCCGGCTCTCTCTTTGCAGCAGGCCTGTGAAGATGGGCTTGGGCGCCGCTCTGACTCCAGCGAGGACTCGGAGCTCGGGCTCTTTGGTCCTCCTGGTCGTCCGCGGGGCTCCGTGTGCCCTGGCGCTCGCGCCGGTCGGCGCCACGCTGTTCGCGCTGCAAGCGCTTGGCCTCGAAGCGACCTAGTCTCCTGAGAGGAGCCGGAGATGGTTTTGCGGCCGGACAAGACCTCGGAGTCTCGAGCCTGGCGTGCCAGGCTGCCGAATGGCACGATGCCAGAGGGCAAGCTTTCCGCATGCTGATGTCGACTGATCGCGTTCAGGATGTTTCCAGCAATACCTGCCTCCCATTGCTGCAGGATACATTTTGTATCGCCATGCCAATCCGACTGACAGAAGCCGTAACGTTGGAGGCACATTCGTGCAAAACTGAAAACTGCTTTGAAGTTGCCCACTCGCATTTGTTAGAGATGGTCTTACAGTCAGCTCATTGTGCTGGTGAGCAGAGAACTGTCACGTGATTGGTGCAAACAAGGCATGAAGGAAGAAGCGCGAGCACAATCGTTTGAAGTCAGTTTTCTTTTAACCCCCCAAAAACCGGCCCCTCATTTGGCTAGTTGTTGCCACCTTAAGCTGATCCATGTGGTTTTTTCACCTCACCATCCAGTTTTGTCGCATAATTAATGATGACGATGAGAAAGAAAAGAATCCTCATTGACAACTCAATAGCAGAGTTCTTGACATCAGCACGCCTAGATGTTGTCTCCAATGGTTTGGAGGCTTTGGCCTTTGCTTTGGCTTGTTCGGAAATGTATTCGCAGCTGCTATATGCAGACTTATATGCATATAAAATAAATGGAACATATGTCCCACATTCCAAATATAAAACCAAATGGAATTGACACAGAAGGATAGTCCGTAGTACCCACTGGACTGGGGGCAACTTCCGTGGCTTGCGCACGTGGGCCAGCATACCCAACCTGAGCTTCTCACATGCCCTGCACGTTTGGTGATCAAGCCTTCCAGCTTGGAAGCACGCACCACCTTCTGTTCATGTGCCACGCGACCTAGTGTTAAGTTCTGTGTGTGCCAAGCTGCTCGAGTGTTGAAGAGGATTGGCTCTGGCTCGAAAGTTTGGAGTGAAGCGGAACTTGAAGATTGTGGACCCGCAGAGCGAACGGAGCGAACGGAAGAGCGAAGGGAGCGGAAGTGAGCGGTGAGCGAGTGTGGAGCGAGCAAAGGGGAGCAAAACTCAAAAAATTTCGCAAGTCTTGATTCGCAGTGACAGATGTGATCATAGCTGAAGTTTCTTTTTGTGTTTTGAGCGCTTGCATTGGCCCAGCACGCTTGGGTGACGCATTTGACCATCCGCGTCCTTGTCAGATTCGACAGAAGGTTCCCCTCGTGTTTGCGCAACAGTCATCGACGGCCAGCTTTTATTGGAAGATAATCCGAGCACGAGACAGAGAAACGACCTAATGCCACTCGGTCCCTCTTTCGTCCTAAAACTTGATGAAACATGAGGAGAAAGCCTGCAAGAGCTTGTCACATAATGAGTAGTTGGAGCTTGTTCTGCTTCACAATGTGGACGCATCCTAGCTGAGCAGCCATGGCTTAAATCCACCACTATTGCGATCAAGGTTGGGCATGGCTTTGCACCGATGTTTGTGTGGCATGGTTTGTGGATTTGTTTTGTCACACAGGAGTAGGCGCTGCATGCACGACTGTTGAGCTGTTGATCAGTGTATGCTGTCCGGAACGGCAGTTAGTTTAACGTCCATCAGTGGGTTCGTGTTTTGTTTCAGCATGTATAATGCAGACTGCACTCGGACTACGAAGACAATTTTACAAAACTGCAGAGTGTAGAACACAAGTCCATATCAAGCTGTGGGAGCTTTGCATGCAGGCATTGCGGACGATGGCAGCCCCCTGGCCGCTGCCACGGGCCGCTTGATTTTTCCGCCACTGTGTTTTCCGTAGGAATCAACACTTGCAACACTCAACATCTCCAAAATCAGACGATACAGTGCAGGCGCATGTTCGCCATTGCAGGCGCAGGTCTCGCGAGGAGCGCCGTGGTGGGCTTGGAGCTCAAGAGGTTATCGCTCTCTTTTCCTTCGTGCTGTGGATTCGATACGACCCGCTTTGATTGCAAAGTGTCGGGGTACATTAAGATGTAGACAGATTTGTGCTCCGGCCCAGTGCATGTGCTTTCAGACATTGTTTAGATTCCTTGCTTTTTTCGTAGTTGATCAACAAGATTGTTTCTTGTACTTTCAAGGTATCGCTGCTCTCTGGTGTGAGCTGTGGTGCTGCTTTGGTGCTTCTCTGGCGGTTGCTGAGTCTGTGGAGGCCAGATCGCGATTTCGGATTCAGTTGGAAGACGTGCATACTTGGACATCATGTTACCGTGTTGGTGAACCTGTAACTTAAGCAAAACCCTTCATGTGAGAGATGTTCCATGGGTCGTCAAGCCACTACTTGTTGTGGCGTGCTTCTGCAGCTTCCTACGTTCTGATCCTGTCACCAGTTTTTCTCTGAAAAGGTCTCCTGTTTCACAATTCCTTGCCCTCGTTCTCTTTTGCCATTTTGAAGCAAGCTCTCGGATCGCTGCGAGTGTTTCGCGCATCCCATATCTGTAGCAGCTTCATTTCTCCGCAGCAGACCAAGCCGATTGGTGGGAACAGCGCAAAAGTCCAACAGAGTTGAACCACTACAGCTGCGAAAGGATCCTTTCCCAGCGCCTGTTGCGGCCGGCATTGCCCAAGGCTCGATATTCTCCAGATTCTGAGCTCGAAAAGTTACGAAACGAGTTGGGCCCGTGCTGTGTTCCGTCTGCATGTTCGTTGTATTGTTACTGTCAATGAGAGTGACACTGCTGGCAACTGGTGCCAAATTTGTGCTGAAACTGCAACATCCTTTAAAGATGTTCACTTGGTACCTTCTTGCACTGCTTTCAGGCAGCCCCCGGCACGCTGCAGGTGAGCTCAGACTTTGACGGGCTGTGACTGTGGGTCTGCTGATAGTCTGATAGGAGCCTCGAGCCTTCCAGTCTGAGGTGTTTCCGCCGCTGCCCTTGCGCGACTTAATATGTCATCGTTTTATGTATTCCCCGCCCAGTCTTTGCTCAGAATTTTGTTCCGGGAGGTTGCGCAACCAATTGCCGAAGGCAGCGCGTCGTTGGTTGTTCAACCGTGCTGGGACGACGTGCTCCTCTGTCATCATTTATCAGCTAACTGATTTGCCCTTGAAACCAGGCAGCTATCCGACATAATTACCGAAGATTCACGGTGACATGTTGTGAATTGTTGGATAGAGGAGAAAAGAGTGTGGTCTAGTATAGTGAGAAGCGACAGCACAAGCTAAATCGTTGATTACGTACACACCTTGTAGATCCTGATGAGGGAATGCTTGCAATTTCTTTAAATCAAACTTAGATCAATTCTATGTTGGAACCGTTTGCCCATCGTGGATGCCACATGATGTTGTTACACGTGACACTTCGGGGAGATGAAAGGGGGGAATCGGCGAATGGGGCGTGGCTGGTTCTATGCTTTCCAAAGGCCTGACAGCCTGCAATGGGTCCTCAGCATGTAGGGAGAGATGCAGCATTCATCTTCTAGTTGTCCTTGCAATATTGGATGCTGGAAAGGATGGCAGGAAAGGGAGGAAGAGGACAAGAAGCGCTTTGCAGCTCGAAGGCGATCGCCTGGGCGAACGTCTCGCAGAGCTCGTCACCTCTCTTCGGGGCCATGCCGAGGAGAACCGAGTCCGAGCCAGATGCAAGTACACATGGTTGCAAAGTTTTGTGGACACATGCCAAAGCTTTCAGCTTCGGCATCTGGAACGCAGGCGACCGAACTTTAAGATTTCGGTAAGATCTCGGTAAGATCTTGTCAGGAGACTCGGGAAGCCACAGCTTCGTTGCGGAAGTCGGTGGAGCAGCAGCATCTCGTCAGTCCGCTTGCTTCTGTTGTCATTCCTTACCGCAGGTGAAGCTGACAGCTTCGCCGCGGGGCGGGGGCCTGTAGTCCCGCATCCGAGGCAACGGCTTTACCAGATGGCTGCCGCAGATTTTCAGCGGAAGCTGGACGAAGCCTGCAAGAGGCGGAGGGACGTTTTGGGCTCTGGGCCCCGGCTCCTCGGCTCCTCTGTGTGCTCTGCTCTACTTTGCAGGAAGGTGACCACCAGCCGCATGGAGCTGGCCTCCGAGCCGGGGGCCTTGTGCAGTTGTACATGGTTTCTTCTTCGCTTCTTTCACGGAGCCGGGGCGCTGGCGGGGTACTATTCTCTGGTCCCTCAAATTCTGTAAGTTAGCCTTCCACGCTCTCCGAAAGGTCATTGCAGATGCTGCGCTCACTGGTGGCAGGTCCGAGTCTCACTACCCGTACGGGACGTACCCTTGAGCTGCAAGATCTACCTGGTCATTCTACAGCGAATCCCAGAAAGTTGTAACATGGGTTTAGGAGGATTTGTGCTAGATTCCTGATACTTTATCTTAAGGGCAGGAGGATAATGATGTTCGCAACATTTCGCAACTTTCTGGCTCCTACTACAATATATAGGTGATGCCATCGTCGGATTGTGAAGGCGTAGTTGGAAACCATTCACTTGCAAGCCGCTCTTCCCTCATGGCATGGCTCCACCTTGCGCCCACACGGAACATGGTGGTCTCGGAACGGAATCATGCTTGCCATTCTGCCCCATGTGATGAAGTCACCATCGATCGATCGATCCCGAAAGGCCGGAGCTCTAGCGGTAGCGGGGCCTTGGAAAACGGCGATGCCTCGAAGCTCAGTTGCTGCCAAGTGCCAAGTGCTTGGGCATGAGACTGACTCCGGAGCCCTGCTGTGAGAAGATCGGGCAGCGAGATCCGTGACACAGGTACGTACAGTATTACAGTAGTGCAGCTTCACTCGCTTCCAGGCTCCGAAGGAGAGCTGGCCGCGATGGTTCGAAAAGGTCCTGATCTCAGCTTGCAAAGCTCCGGGCCTGGAAAGCCACGGGACCGAGGCCGACGCTGCAGTGCAAGGTTTGCTGCGAACCGCGGGCACTGCGGGGGAGGCCGGGGGTTCAGGGACAAACCACGAGGCACAGGCAACTCCTGAGACTTTGTTCGATTCTATGGGAGCTAGGTTTAGTAGGGTTTTATCATCGTGGGTTTTCGGGTTATCATCCTGTGGATTTTAGGGTTTAGGGCCTTTAGGGTTTGGGTTAGGGGTTTATGGTTCAAGGGTTGAGGATCAAGTTGCGGGTTTTTTCCGCACTCCGAAGGCTGTTGCAACTACCTCTAACACTCCGTCTTCAAAGCTATCCCGAATCAATCTCGCTTGAGGCTCGCCGCTGCATCCAGACAGTGTCCATGATCTTGCAGAACCTGGCAGGGGCTCTCAGGAAAGCCTCTGAGTGTGGAGCCATTAGCGGCAGTTTCCTTGAGGTGGCGAACCCGGGACAGGAACGCTACCGCGAGGTGCCGCAAGACCAATCTCGTCTTTGCATCGAAAGGCTGCAATTCCGAAATGCCCACTGGCAGTCTTTCCTTCTTTGCTCCTTGCGACGGCAGTGGCATCTGGGGCGGAGAACCACCTTGCTAAGCCTTCGAATTACTCCAGGGATGCATTCTAAAATCGCCAGAGCTCACTTGCGGTGTTTTTTGGTGTGCACTTCCTGGCAAGCAAGCAGCACAGGGAGATTAAGATGCTCCAGGTGAACTTGTCCAGCGCAAGGTTCAAGGAGCTGATCGGTTCAATTTGTTAGGAGCATCAGCTTGGTCCAAAACGCCAGAAGGCTCCCTGGTCGTGGGCCCATGAGAGGAGACCTTCAGCGACAGCAGCGCAGCTGTCGAGCTCCTGAAGGTTCGAATGCCGTCTTCAGAGCAACGAAGCTGCGCTGTAAGTTCGCTGTACCCCAAGAGGTGGCCGGCTTCGAGGTCTCCGAGGCCGGGCTCCGAGGCCCTGAGCGCTTGGCCGAGGCAGGGCCAAAGCAGGGAGGGGGGCGGAGGGGGTTCGCCTTTCGCCTCGGTTCGGGAACCTATGCGTGTTGAGTACTGTTGGGTGTTCTGCAGGAGGCATTTTTCCAGATTGTGCTATGAGCCATGTTGCCGCTTCGGGCTTACTGCTTCCAGGGATTGTGCTGGTGCCCCTTGCTTTGTGGGTCCTTATTGACGTGGGCGTCCCGAGTTTCTGGTCTCTGCATGCCCTCGACTTCAGCATGTTTGAGCAGTCACATCAGCCTATCTATAGATCAGCGCTTGCCAAGTCGAAAGAGGACAAGGAACAACCCTGCGTTACGGCTCATCGTAGACTTGGCTCTTTTGCGGGTAGGTCCGTCTGAGCAGAGGATGCGGTAAAGATCGAGTTAGGGGACACATTACAGTGTACGGCCGTTAAGCCGAGACGTTTCCGACGCCAGCTATGCTGCATGTCTCGCGCGGGTTGCAGGAAGGGACAGGACAGGAAACTAAGAAGATTCTTCCGTTCCAGGCAGAGCGCTTGCGGGACATCATGCAGGATGGTTGGGCGATGCCAACTCTGTGCTTCGGGGCTTTCGTTTCTGACAAGATTCGGGACAGAGTTGAAGCTGCCAGGATACCGGTGACTGTTATCTGTCGGCAATTGTGGGAGGAATGGTGGGTTGCACGTTTGTCAGGCGAGGGCAAGGCTCAGTTCCATAACAAGAGATGACCGCAAAGAATACAGCAGTCTCACACCTCAAATCTCATCTTGCGCCAGGACAGTATTTGAAAGCCATAAGTCATAAGTCGATAAGTGACAGCAGCGAACCGTAAAACCGGGAGACATCTGCGTGCTAGAGTCCCAAGGACAACTCTAGCACGAACAGAAGTGCAATGTTTCAGGAATTGCCGCGCACCGAGATGCAACAGCAAGCACGGGCAACCAGCCACCAACAAAGAAGAGCTTTGCACGAGGAGTCGTAGAAGGAACGAAGACACCAAAAGTAAGCAGAAGATCACTGCTTTACAGTGATAACGCAGTAAAGTGACCAGAACTGCTGAGAAGGGTGGATGACTGATGGTGCAGTATGTCTTTCGGCAACAGCCGTCGGATGAGGTCAGTCAAGCTTGAAGGAGTATTCCGAGTAGGTAGAACGCCTCGTCCCGGCTAGTCCGGGCCAAACACGCATTTGGGAGCTTGCACCTACCTGCACATCGGCCGGCGGCTTCGTGCTTCCTCATCCATCCTGCTTGCCTAGAAGACGTTCTGCATGGCAGGACGTCTTGAGAGACTGCGATCACAGGCCACTCAGTGTGCAGCATCTGGCAAGTGTCCTCGATCAGATTGCGCGGGAGAAGTTACTTGGGTCGCCCCTTTGCACATGCGCCTGCCATCAGTACCTTACCCCGCGGCTTCCCACATTAGCATGTGTAGAGGTGGCAGCGTTCGATTGAGACGGAGGCTCCCCATCGCTGTGCACGGCTTGATGCAGTGCATGCTGGCACGCATGTGCATCATGAAGACGTGCCGAAACATGTGGGAAAGCTGCCAGCGTCAGAATGCGACAATCTGAACATCAACTTCTGGAGTGTGCAAGAATGTTGACAAAGCCTACCGACGGCCGTCGGCAGGCGAAGTCTGCCAAATCGGCTTTGCCAAGCCGCGAGTCTGGCCAGCTACCCAGCTTTGGTCTCGAGTCTCTGAAACTACGAATCGTTGACGAAGAAATCCCCTGAACCACGGTTGAGGCGGCGAGTCGCCTTCGTTTCCGGCCGAGGCCGAGGCACAAAACCGATCCTGTCCAGGTTGAGTTCATCATGGAAACAGCTGAGGCCGATCCGCCGGCGGCACCCTGGGCCTCACAGACGGTGCAGCAGCTTCTGCGCACCGCCGCAGGATCTGCAGGCAAGAGAGCAGGGCAGGATGCACAGACTCTTCCTGTCAGTTGGGTCAGGACAGTCGGGGCGATGAGGCAACAGCTCGAATCGAGAGTTTCTTCGATGCAGCGAGCAGATGAAATTTGCATGGCTCGATGCTTTTTGGAGCTGAGCTTCTGCCCGACTTGGCACCGAGGCTGCTGCGCAGGGCCCAGCGCAAGTTCCCAAACCGCGGGCGCGAGCAAAGCAGGCCAGTAGCGCCCATCTGTGTTTTCCTTGCTTGGGGCGGTAAGTGATTGCGAGCATAAGGAGACCCATTGGTGGTGAGGATGCCAGTTTCCGGCTGGACCACTATCGGTTAAGATAAGTTTAAAGAACGTCGTCCCCCACAAAGTCTCGCGGTTCCACGTTGGGAAGCAAGATGAAGCAAGTGTCACTACATGACGACATGGGTGTCGATGCTCAGGATCCCACAAGCTGAACCTGCCGAAGTGCGTAGCTGGAGAAAGAGTCGCGAGATGCCGCGAGCTGACACATGACTCGGGGAATCTGCACCGGGGCCGAGTTGCTCATGCCTTCAGATTGTCTCTTTGTTAGTCACAAGCGACGCGCCTAAGATCTGCCCTCACCGCTCCACTACCCGGAGCACCCGCAGTCATCTGCAGCCGACCAGCTGTTCAAACAATGTTCAGAGTCGAAGTTCAGAGTGTGAGGAAACCGCTGCAAGCTTTTGAAATCAGCCCAAAGACAAAGCAACATGCAGTTGCGGTTTGGCAATCCACTTGCAGACCTCCACTCACTGGAAGTGCGCCCAAGCGCTCGCAGGGCGTTCCATGAGGTGCCCCTCTGCGCCTGCTAAGCCACAGAGCATGGCTCCGTCGGATGTCTTACGAGTCTTAGCGCAGGTCTTAGGGGTGAAGAAGCGAGAGCTCTGCCAGGCATGGGGCGTTCCAGGCCCCGGCCCCGGCCTCCAGGGCTCTGCCCGAGCAAGAAAGACACGGTGCTACTGCAAGCAGTCCCCTAAGCCCTAGCTTGAAAGACGCGAGCTGGCACAGGTCACCGCGACGTGATCGAAGCAGGCCTTTCTTGGTTCTTCGGATCTACGATGCATAGGTACCATGTAAGTATATGACGAGGAAGCGACATGTAAGCACAGATGCGAATACAGATGCGCACCGCAAAAGCAAACCAAAATGCCTAGGGCCTAGAAAAGACTTTCGCATCGATCCAACAAACTCGCTTCCTCGTGTACGCGTCTACGAACCTACAGAACTCTTTCGATCCATCATGTCGGCAGCACGCCAGCAAGCCAGCACCAGATAGCTACAGCAGTAGCCTGATGTAGATCGCATGTGTGGGTGTGTGTGTGTGTGTGCGTGATATACCTGCGCCCACATGAAATCCATCCATCCCTCAGTCCATCCATCCGTCCGTCTGTCCAACCATTTATCCATCCACACACACGCAGCCCACAGGCTCGCCCGCCCGCCCACCCACCCACGCATCCACCCATCGGTAGCTTGATGCCCAGACAAAGACTACATGTCATCGAAGCCTGGCTTGCAACCATCACATTCTTTCATGTTGTACCCCGCACCGCATAACCAATAAGTTCAGGTGGAAACTATGTATTTGATCGATGTTCGTGTTGACCAAATAAAGCGGCAACCTTAGACAAGCCTTGCCGACGGCCTCGCCACCTTACCTGACAGAGGTCAGTAGTGTCTTGAAACCTGCACTGAACGATGTGAAGGTGCACGAAACAAACAAGTCGTCTCTGCAGTCAACATGAAGCAAGTAGTGCAAGGTACAACATCGAGGCCAGGCTAATGCAGAAGCGAGGCAGGAACGAACCAGAGTTGTTTGTTTCTGACATTGCGTATAGGCGTGGAATCCCAGACCCAAAACTTTCAAACAAGAATAGGCAGGAAGGAGAGTATGGCCGCCAACACCAATCTGATGTAGCTTCCGAAGTCATTTTATGGCTTGAATCTGGATTTACAAAGCCACTGTTTCGTGTTCTGGTGGACTGCCTTCGCCAAGTGTCGCACCAAGTGTTCCTTTGCTGTGTACTGTCGTTTCTCGAACTTTGAGGATCGTTGCTTAACTGCGGAATACTTCGTGTTTGCCGCTTGCTTGGCCGGTCGTGAACCGTCTCCTTGAGGGATGTCTGCCAGAAGATCAGTGTCCAGGTCTAGTTAGACTAATTTGCATAGACTTTAGTAGAAATTAGTCGTCTTAGACTAATTCAATTGAATCCCAATGCATGCCCAACCTTTCCCCAGCCCCACTCAGCCCTAACCGGCCCTTCAAAGGCGGTCCTCCTTCACTGTGCCCTTCCAACGCCAGCAAGATCGCTGGCCCGTGCCAGCGCTTAAGCTCAAGGCGACGCCGCCGGCTCGACGAAGACAGGCGAGGATCTCCCCTCCTGGTAGCCCGCTGCTGCCTCCAAAAGTAAACGGTGTCCCCAGGCTGAGGCACCGACGCCAACGAAGGTTCGCGGCTGCGAGCCAACTCCGCACGCCTGATACTTTGAGAAAAATGAAGCCGCACCATGGCAACCCGAGCAGACTCTCGAAGAGCCACCTGCGACGCTAGGGTCGGCTCGCCATCAATGAGCCCATGTTCAGCGAGGCGGCCTCCAAAATTTGAGAGGACCGAGCCATGCAAGCGAGGTTGCCGCCCGGTAACACATTGGAGTGGAGAGACCCCCTCCGCATTCGCATCGGTGTTGTAAGCCGCGCAAGCTTCGGCCACAGCGTCTGCCATCTGCTCGGCCCCGATCACAACCTGGTCTTGTCGACCGCCTTCAGGATCCCACCGCACGGCGGCTGAGTTTTGCCAAGGCGCTTGCACGGCAGTGATCCAGAGTAAAATGCTCCGGGCACTGCACCAAGACTGGAAGGCCTCACTGATAAACTCCCGGCCCTGGTCCGCAATCAAACGGGCAGGTGGCCCCAGCAAAGGCACCCAGGACCGAGCCAGGAAATTCATCACAGCTTGGGAAGACCTGTCGGGGATAACACCGGCCATCTGGTACTTGCTCACGGCATCCGTGATATGGCACACCGGAAACACACGGCCGGTAGCATCCTCAGCCAGGAGCAGATCAATGTGCGCCTGCTCCCCGACAGCACGCGGGTTCGGCACAAAGTGCCGACACGTCGCGTCTTGGGACGGCGATGCTCATCGCAGACATCACACTTGAGCTCCCGCGCAGCCTGCACAGCCGCCGGAGGAGCCCCTGAAAGGAGAAGGGCTCGAGCTATAGCCGGCGTGGCGAACGGTGACCAGTAGCCTCATGTACCCGCCGAACAGCATTCCGAATGGCGGGAGTGATATCACCCACATAGGGCTCACCCAGGTCATCGTCCGAGAGGTCTTCTTCCTCCCCGGCGCCGTCCATCTCGGTCTCCTCCGCCAGCACCTCGTGGTAGTAGCACCGTTGGAGCCCACAATCAGGCGGTAGTGCATCAAGTTGGGCATCTCGTTGGGCAGCAAGGAAAGTACTCACCACAGCCTGGCTCGAAGTCAAAATGCGCAAAGTGACCGAAGTTCCCCCACCATCACGGAAGGTGCCCACGGCCTGCAAGCAGCCAGGCATAGATCTCAAAGCTCGGAGGGCCGGAACCTGCCAAGAAGGAGCGGAGGCAGGCAGCAAAAGAACGAAATGTCTCCCCCTCCCTTTGCACAGTTGTGTTAAGTTGTGTTGCCACCAGTTCGCGCCGAAACGAGGCTGCCTGATGGCTCCACACATGTAGCCGTGTACCGATGTGATCTTGTGCATGCAAAAGTACAGCTATGGGGGCTCAACATGGCAGGCCTGCCAAGGCCTTGGCAGAACAGCTGTACATTTTGATCTATCTTTGTGTTCCCCAGCACACGCCGGAGTGTTGTTCCGGTGACGATTGTTATTATACGTACTAGACGGATCGAACTTGCAAAATACTTTGGCACACTCTCCATTGCGAAACAATGCAACCGCGCTGAAGGCGTCGTCGGAGGGAGGAGCCGTGCAAGGGCTGTGAAGTGCTTCGCACTACATCCTTTATTGGCTTGCACCTTCGAGTTGGCGGTGCTGCTCAACGTGGCTTTGTTGTCGTTGTTGTCGTTTGTTGTTGCTCTGATCGTTGTTGTGGTCAGAATATCACTGTCCTCATTCGGGTTCTCAGCTTGGCCTTACCGTCTTGGTTTCGTCGTACTTTTCGTGGTGGTCGTCGTTGAACCATCGCCTCTGCTGCCGCATCTGCTGCTCCTGCTGCTGCTGCTGCTCTCCTCCTCTCGTTGCTTCTGCTGCTTCTGTTGCCGGTTTGCCAGCGCTGCCAGCTGCATGCTTGGCTGAACTTCATGCTGTCTTCATTCGTTTCAGTTGCTGTTTATGAATGCTGTGTTCATACTGCCTTTTGGAGCTAGTCATATGCTCCGGCAGGTCCATAGGTCCGTACTGTATCACAGAGAGAGCGGAAGGAGCGGGAACGGGAACGTTCGCGAAGCCCGGTGCGCCTGCCAGAGGCCAGAGGGATCCGCTTCGCGAAAATCCGTCGATGTCGTGTCAAGCTGCAGCTCCAGGTCGATCAGTTCATTGATGAGAACAACATCAACGCCGAGGCGGCGACCAAGATCCGGACTCTCAGTGCCTCGGCTTTGGCCCTTTGGCCATGGTCATGGCCCAGCTCTTGCATAGCGGATCTGGGGCGACTTCCATCCCCAAAAGGATAGCCAAACACAGCTACAAGTACTAGTAGCTGCCTGGCGAGTGTTGCTTTGCATGTTTCCAGCTCGAGATTCATAGCAGATTCTTGGGATTGTTCATCCCAGGGGCCATTCTCGTCCAGCCGGTGTTGCTCATCAAGCTTGGTGGTTCATGTCACAATGTTTCAACCTGTCCGCCAGACTGGATGCGCGATTCGCGTCAGTGTGGGGCACTGAACGCACCAAGGTCCGGAGAGCCAGCGGAAGGTCATCTCTCGGCCCCTTACCGGCGATGTGCAAAACCCGTTCGGGTCTCTGGTCTCGAAGGGTTGAGCGGAGCCTTGAGGCCTGAATCACGAAAGGAGCCTGGACTGGTTTACGTCGGGCGGAGCTGTCCAGCCGCTGCGCTTTTCCAGCAATGCTAGAAGAAGCAAGCAAGAGCGAGACAGAGAGAGGGAGAGCAGGGCTTGCCCTCAAGCCTGGAGCTGGCCGTCCAGCACTCTAGGTCGCTGTGGCACGCTCGGGTTCGCCCGGCGCACCTTGGAGCTGCGAGAGTGATCCTCATTCCCAAAGCAGGAGTGATTGATGCAGAGAGATGTAGGTTATCGACTTCTGTCTAAAGCCAAGCCTGCAGCTGTGGGGTCCTCTGGCTTCCGATTGTGAAGGTCACCCCGACGCCACCACCACCCTCAGACCTCAGAATCAAAGCATGAGAGAAAAAGGAGATACAAAGCGACGCACGAGGTCGAAGGTGATGATTGCACGTGTCCGCGAGCTTCAGAACCAAGAGGAGAAGTCCAAGTCAGGAGGCCTGCTTTGTTTCTCATGATTCTGTGAAAGCTTCAGGCAAGCCACTTCTGATTGCAGGTTTTAATCCCCTGAAACTCTCAGAGCAAGGAAAGTGCTGGGGACAATGCTTGAACTAGAACTCGGGTGGCTTCAGTGAGAGGGTCATGGCCCACCAGCAAGATCTAAGCAGCACAAACCTTGAAAGGGCTGACACTCGCATGCCTCTTCGAGAAGTTCAAGTGTCCTTGCAGAGGGAATATACGCATCCAGCTTGTTCTGTTCTGGTAGCGTTGCATGCGCTCAAGTTGTGCCTCACTTTCTTCCACGACAAGGGGTGGCCTCGCATGTTTTTACCGAAATGCAGAACAGAGCGAGATTTCAAGTCTAAATTGAATGGACTAGAAGTTTCTCCTCCAGCACCGTAGATTGCCCTGCGCCCACGAGCCACAATCATCTTCACCAGGCGGGTCCGATTCGCTGGGTTTTTGGGGAGACGCGATGCCGAAGCCTCAGCCTTTGAAGCTAAGGCGGGTGCCTCTCGGGGTCCCTGTTCTGCGAGGGTTGGGTGAAGAATGTCAAGCGAGCCCAAGCAAGACGGACTTCACGTTCCCGAGCCGCGTACACTCATTGGAACATGTTCATGATGCAGGCTTCAAGCGACGGCACAGGCTGTTGCCAAGTACATCGAGGCCGTCTCGCCTTGTGCTTGTAGAGCAGTGGCCAAGGGCAAGCAGCACACAGGCGTTCAGGGGACAGGGCTCGTGATGCTGCCTCGTTGCCACTGCACGAGGTTCGGGTTCGAATTCGCTGGGATAGGCAAGTCCTCGGGTCTGACACGGCATTAGCCAGCTGCGAAGCAGCCACGGTCCAATCGAGAAGCAGTGAATGCTACTTGCCGCTGCAGGACAACCACTTAGATGTGGGGCCCCCGGCCCCCGGCCGCTGGTGACCGCTGGTGTGAGATTGTGCTTCGGGTGACTGAGTTCAGGGTGTGGGCCGTATTTCTCAACTCAGATCCAGGGTCTGGAGGCTTCCTCTGGATGGCCTTTTTTGCTGGAGAGTCTCGGTACGGCCGACCTTAAAGGGTCAAGGCCACGCCGAGCCATGCTTAAGATGAGGTTTAAAGGCGCAAGGCATTCGCAATGCCCGTCGAGGAATCATCAATAGCGATCAGTCTCAAGCAGTGTCTTTGCCTTTAGCGAAGCTTCTCTCCGTTTCTTCAAGCCACTCCCCGCCAGAGCCGTGCAGCCAAAGCTTTGCGGGCGCTTCCTCCGCAGCACCAGGCGCGTATGCTCTGTCTTTCTTGCCTTCAACAGCCATGCCACGCGCCGTAGCGCGTCCCTCCACTGGTCTCCAGGCTGTGGCGATCCGCTGGGACCTCTCGCACCATCGGAACCGGTCGGAGAAGTTCCTGCTGGGTGCCAAGTAAAACGGCCGTGGGAGCACTCGAAGCAGGCTCTACGTTGATACGGGCCGATAGGGTGATGCGGGGGACCCTGCGGGCTGCGACGCTCGCTTCGATTCTCATTTTCTCCATCACGAGGTCTATGGCGGCAGTGCTCGGCAGCGGCCCAGCACCCGGAATGCCGATGCCGCCAATGCAACTTGGCACCGTGAAAATTCAATGCGCTGGCATTTGGGATTATGTTGTGGTTGCTCTGTGTGCATTATTTCACTTTCCGGTGTTCCGGGGTTCGGGTGACGTGCCACCAGTTCTGTGTATAGCCACTGATAGGGCACCGGCTGAGCTGTTGAGATGCAAGGTACGGACTGCCTCATGTGCCCGGACCAGGAGGCCGCGGACGAGTGCGAAGAGTGGCAAACGAGACTCGAACTGTCCCTGACCGCCATTCCCTGTGTTCCCTGCAGACGTGCTCCCATGCAGGGTCGTTCGTCAGCGATGCACCTCTTGGAAGGGAAACACCTTTCGTTCCAGAATGCTTGGGTGCGTGGGTGCGTTCAAACCTTTGAGGTGTACCGGCCATGTACACCATGCCTCCACCTGGCATGGGCCCTCCTGGCATGATCCCCGCAATGTATAGCAGCTTGGCAGCAGTGCTGCGAGAGTGGACCGTTTACAGCTCTACTCGTGCGTTCTCTGCCCTGCTGCGCATGTCTAAGGTATGCCTCCTCCAGGCCGGCGGCCAGCGCGGCTCGTATGCTGCACTGGTCAAGATGTCTGATATTGCCAGAAGCCTTTCAGCAGACCCTAAGTCTTGAGCCTCATGAAGCGTTTCCTTTCTGGATGCTGCGCTGGAGAGATAGTTGAAGACGTTGATGCTCCGTGCAATTGTTGCATAACGGCATAGATAGCCAGGTATGGGCCCAGGTATGGGCATGATGGGAATGCCGCCGCCGGGGCGCTGAGCGGACTCGGGCGGAGAGCTTTATGAAGAAGGACTTCAGACCTTAGCGAAAATCAAGTCGCACGGTTTAGACGGTCTACGCTTTGTCGCCTAGTGCTTGAAAGTTTCATGTAATGCGGTCAGCATGCTGAGCCGCGCCCGCTTCTTGCAAGCCTGGCAGTGGCGAGTGTGAGCGTGCTGCCGGAAATGCCTAGCTTCAGGTTCAGGGCAGGATCATCTGACGTTTCCTATTTCCGGCAGCCCAGAAGGAAAGGGAACTTAGAACCACAAGTCTCACTGCCAACTTATTATTCCTTTCGTCAGTGGAGGCTCTGGGATTTGGGCGCAGGCTTTCGGGTTGCGTGGCTTCCACGAGCGTCTTTCTCACAGAGGTCCGAAAAGACTAGTGCAGACGACATGCCGCGGCGAGTGAAAGCTGCAGACTCTTCGCACAAATCCCACGGGACGAAGCCTTAGTCCGGCATTGTCAACATCTGTCAACATGCTGAGTGTGAACAGTCTACCGCAAAGTAGGCAGTATTCAGACAGTGTTGCAGATCGTCGGCCAGTCGACGGCAGCCATGCGGTGCTGCGGACCACGTGTTCGGTTTGCTTGTCCGGCACTGTTGCTCACGTTATTTGAAAACTGGCTCTTGCAAGCTGTACATAGACACTTGGAACACAGCCACTGCAATGGTCTTGTGGCCCATGACCTCAGGAAGAAGTCCACCCATATACTACCTGCTGTGCCCCGTCCCGCATCCCCAATTCAGCTACATATGAGACCCATGACACCACAAACCCTTCCGGGCAGATCGCGCTTTGCCATTGTGTTGCAGGGCCTGCCATGGGTTGGACATGGTTCAATCGTGCCGAGCTTTCGGTTCTGTCACTTGCCCTCCAGGCGAGAAGCTTTCTCAGTGCGTTGTGGGTCCCCATCATGTGTATGTTGATCCTCCGGCTGCCGAGAGTTCTGATCCCACAGGCCCTGGCACAAAACACGGGACCCGGTGCTCCTGTCAGCAGGGGCGCCAAGTGTGGGTGTCTGCTGCCTCTGGTGACTGATCACTCATGCACTGATCGCCCTCCCAGTTCTTTGTGCATGGGATGCATGCCATCCTGGGCAATCCAACCTGGGCTTGCTATCAAACTAGAGCCATCTGCATCGATGATCCTTCAGGAAAAGATTGACAGCACAGGGTGTGTAAATGCTTGGTGGCAAGCTTGTTTTTGCGAAAAGCCTGTTGCAAGCCGCTGGCCGACGAAGAACATGCTCGAAGTCCTGTGTTCTGCATTTTCACTAGAGGTAGAGAATAAGTGCTCTAGGAGATCAGAGTTTCTATGCAAAGGGCATTGGGTGGTGCAGCAGTGCAGTGCATAGGTCGTGAGTCTTGGGACAGGCGCTCTCATCACTGTCTGGGAGGTGTAATCCCCAAGCGTTGAATGCTCGATTTGGATCCAAAGTAAGCTCTCAGCTCGGAATGCTGTCGCAGGCTTCCAACAGTGCTGGCCTGAGTGTGCCTTTAGAAGCCGGTTTGAGCAGCCCATTCCCGAACTCGATTCCGAAGCTTGGATCCCATGCAGACAGGGGGAAGACCATCTCTTTGACCTAGCAGGCTTGGACTCGGCTTGTCGCTACCGAGGCCCGGCTTCCAGAACCGCTACTACCAGGTCGGATGCTCCGAGGCTCCGGTCCGGTCCGCAGAGCTTCGTCGGCCAGGCCAGCGGCTATCTGGGCTCTCGCGTGCTGGAGCACAACCGGACAACGCCGGACCGTCGGGCACTTAGGGCACTTCGACGATCACTCCGCAACAGAACCCCCTCCCCTTCTCCGGCGACTCCGAAAGCGCGTTTTCACCGAGGGCGCTTCGACCAGTACATTGAGGCTCCGCGGCACTCCGGGCCGAATGCAGCAGAGCGCAGCAGAGCGCAGCAGTGGGACTGCCATGGGAGGTCCTCTGGCCCTCTAACGCCGTGGTCGACCGGGAAAGGCAGCCAGGGCCTCGGAAAGCCTGGGTCAGAGTCAGTGCTTTTTGGATCTTTCACTCTCAAGAGCTGCGGTGTTTACACAATTTTTGCAGCCTCCTCCCGTGTCTTGGCACTTCGGCCGGTAGATTCCGTGTGAGCAACATGGCTTGCCCAGGATCTGGCTGTCCGATCAGCGGCAGCACCAGGCTCACCGCAGTTAGCTGGGCTGTGCACCGGCTCGTCTTGCTTTGGGATTTCGCATGCACGCTGCGAGCAAAGTGGGAAAAACAGCTGGACAAGACTCACTCTGACCTCAGATCGTGCTGGTGAAAGCCACCAGCCGCTACGTGACCTGGCCGGCCTTCTACACGGAGACCTCCGGGGCAGTGCAGGGTTCTGCAAGGCCTGCAAGCGCGAGGGTTGAGATGCTGAACGTGGTCAGGAGTATGCAGGCGCTCGAGGTCTCCCCGGCCATGTGGATGGCAGTCGGCTGAAGGCGCCCGCTCCATTGTAAGACTGATCGGAAGACAGTGCCGTGCTGTTGCCGGAGGCGCGCTTCAACAACCCAAAGGGCATCGTCATCACAATGGACCCCCGAAGGGTCGGACCGCTCCGCTTTCTGTCTCCGATCTTCGTAGGAATCCTGAATGCAGAAGCTGCAGTTGGCGAGTGTAGCAAGGTGTGGCAAGGTAGCAGCTTCACTGACATTTCACTCTCCCGAACCATCTTTGCTATTTGTAGCTGCCCCCGTCTATCCCTGTGCAGCCTCTGCGGCTCTATGTGGCAGACAGCGGCTCGGCAGCAGAGAGACTGGTTGCAGCGACTTGAGCTCACTTTCAACAGAACTCATGATAGCTCGTGCAGTCCTTGTCCTGTCCCCACGTGTGGACAGTCGAAACACACGCCCCGGATTAGTCTGCGCAGCAGCTTCTACTTCATTTTCCCTGCTGTGACGAAGTACTCCAGACCAGCTAGCCGCCTTCGGAATGTGTGATAGTTTCTGTAGCTCAAGATCAGCAGCGCATTTTCGGGACTCCGTGCAAATCTTGGTGTCAGGTGGTAACCACTGCATTCGCGTCCTGAATTACGACTCGGGACGCGTTGCGACAATCGCAGGCTGGGCCCATTCGTGGCATCCTACTCAACCGTCGCTGCAAGCCCGAGGCTCCAAGGACACGCGAGGTTGGCGGGATGGGTGGTGCCCCAAGATCGTCCCTTCAGTGGAGAGTGGTTCGCACTCCCTGCAATGTAAACTTGAGCTTTGACAGTTGCAGAGCAAATCGAAGCATTGAAGCATTGCTCGTGGTGTGAGGCCCGGACAGGAGGCTCAGTTCGACGAGCCGTCGGGCCTAGGCATGGACTCTGAAGGCGTCGGAAGCATTGAAGATTGAGTCTTTGCCTGTTTCTATGCTCGTTGCGAGGAAGATTCGGTTGTGACATCTGAGAGCCTTGTAGCTGCAGCGGTTGTCCGCTCGTGCCGTGCTCTGAATGCCACTGCTTCCTGCTTATCGAACTCTCTTTTTTGGTTGCTGTGTCGGTGGGTATCTGCGTTCAGAGCACCTTGAAATGGGTATAATTTTGACTATAATGTCGTGCGCTGTTCGGGCGATGTGGCTGCTTAAATGTCATGGGCTGTTGGTCGCAAGAACAGAGTGTGTGAACACCGCAGTGTCCCCTCAGTGGTGGCGTGGGCATTGGGTTGTCGGTATGTTCACCGCAGAGCGAAGTCCTGGCTGAATCAGCCCTGGAGACTGGGTGTCTACGTGTTCTGCAAACCAGGCGGAACCGGTCGCTCTGCTCAGCTGCGAACCTTCCAGAAAACATGCCGGTCGAGGCTTCTTAGATTCTTGTGCTCTGCGCACGAAAGCTCTGAACAAAAAGCCATGGTTTTGACCGTGGATGGATGGGCACGGCCACCCATTCCGTGTGAAGGAGGAACGGAGACAGCTTGCAGGCTTGATACCATGAGCTCTGCGGTACTTTCAGGGTGGTCAAGCCCGACAAAAAAGCGAAAGATTGCAGCATGCTCGAAGCAGCAGTCCAGCACGGTTCAAAACGATTCCAAGCCCATCCTGGTCGAGCTTGCAAAAGGCCCCCAGGCCCCAGGCAGTCCGAGCCGAGACACCTTCTGCTGAGGTGCCAGTGAGGTGGTGTCTTGGCACAGACACTATGCCGCTGGTGAGTCCCCAATTCACCGGCCATCCTACCCTGTGGATTCACCTCATACAGTGGCAAGCTTAAATCCGACATCCGTGGTGACAGTGCACAGGCAGCTCGTACAAGTAGTTGGAAACGATTGCACCAGCAGGTCAGTATTCCCTACCTGGACAGGTCTGCATATGTTCGTGCTTGACAACTTCCGCAGGCTTTGGGGTGATAGATGCTGGGGTCCACAGGCCCATCACCTGGCTGTTGACCGATCTAGCCGGTATGTTGCTTCACGGCTCCTTGAAAACGTTGAGCTGCAGAAATCTTTCTTCTGGATCTGTAGGAAGATGACACGTTGCCAGAAGGTAATCCCGGGCTCTGCCCTTGCAGGATCCGCTATATCGAGCTGTATCTCAAGAAAAAGACGGCCCGGGCCACGGGGTTGCGGAAAGTCAAATCCGGAATCCGCAGTAGCAGGATCCCAATCTCAAACTATTGCCCAGCATCTTGACCATGCATTGATAGGTGACCACCCTAGTGGGTGGCGCGTGCCGTGCCGTTTCGCGGTGGACGGCCGGATCCCAAGAAGTCTTCTGCTGCCCGAGAATGGCTGCAGCTGCCCAGCACGTTTCGTTTGTATGTCCTTTTTGCGGTTCCAAGAAGCTCGCGGTCGGCAGTTCATCGGAAGTTGTTCTACTTGTAGACAAGGCCTACGTGGTGAGGTGATTTATGGAGCATCGATTGATCGGACCCGGTGTTGCCATCACCCTCGGATCATTATGTCCAGGAGTGCTAAAGCCCCAAGGAAAGTCGGGATGCGCCTCGAAGCTTCGATCCTTCGATCTTGTCGTGGGTGAGCCGTTCAGCCTTCGCCCTGGCAGGACTATTACTCCATCATCCAGCGGCGCGTGGGCTGCCACCCGGATGCTGGGACTAAACTGCTCTGGACTGAAGCTGTCGGCAGGGTAAGGCCGTTTCGAAACGTGGTCCCGAGCCGAAGCATTTCAAATCCATCGGTCGCGTGTCTTTTAGGCTAGTGGCTATGGCTAGCTCTTTGTCCTCCCTCCCGGTCCCCCAGCTGATTCTTGCTCTCTCTCTTTTAGGGTTTAGGGTTTAGAAGGCCCGCTGAGCTGGAATCAGAAGTTGCGTTTTCGTCCACTTAGGACTGGAAGGCCACAGCCGCCAAAGAACCGGTCGGGTGCTTGGGCATGTAGCGTCGGCCGTGGGAGGCCGCGTCCTCGTTTCTGGGGCTCTTGATTTGTTTTGTGGTCTCAGGTGGACGTCTTCGTTTCTGGGGAGGGCGTCTTCTTCTGTGCTGGACACAAGGTTGGCGCGCACCCCAACGACGTTCCCAAATATTGTGCGGAGTGTTTTTCTGCATGCAAGTGACAAACGCAAAAGGTGTAATGTCGTTTTACCAAACCCTCGCGAAGCGTCTCCGAATCTGTGGATCGCCAGGCCACCTGCGCCCCTCGGAACCACCACGCTCTGGCAGACCGCCTTGCGCCCCAGCTCCTGACCGAGGCGTGGAGAAGCCGTCTCTTCGGTTACTGCAGCGAACGAGAAGCAAAAAAGCTACTAGTAATGACTCAGGACCCTTTGGCCGGCTCAGCCCCGCAAACGCCGGGAAGTAGGTTGTTCGACGTAAACGTTCTCGAAAAGTGGACAGTGTGAAGTCGCAGACGACTCGTATCCGGCCAAGCGAAGGAGTATGCTCAGCAGCTCTTGGAGGGCGTTCCTCCAGAGGACCCTTACGACATGCCCCTGGTGCTGTGTCTTGGCTTTGAGTCAAAGACTCTTGCTTGCGTTTGGGTCTCGCAGTCAGAGCAGAGGCTGCTCCTTTGTCAGGCCAGATGCAGATGCATAATGATGTCCATCTAGCGCGTCAGCCTCGGCCGGAGTCACCGCTGCCGAGTTTTCAGCTAGGGACGCACGCGTATTTCGCAAGCGCTGCTTGGGTATGCACTGGACGGAAGATGTGTGGGTGCAGTAGAGTTCGAGTTCGGGTCATTAGGGCTCAGAGGGAGGCCTTCGGCTTCGTCCTCGCTTCTTAACCCCAGCGAGGTCGAGAGTCGAGATGGTGCCTGAGCGTTTCCGTGATAATGTATCCCAAGCCCCCGAGAACCTTGTCTTCTGCAGCAGATTGGTCCTCAAGCCATGGCTTCAGAAGTCTCAAGCGGAAGAGAGGGTTCCTGCGGGAGTTTGAGCGAACCGAACCCTGATGACTTCGCTGCTGTATCGCGTTGAGTTTAGGATTGGGAGGATTCGCGACGGGCGAAGGTGTAACCGTTTAGAGCTCTGGGATCTGAACTGGCAGGACGGGAGGCATCAAATTTTTCCAACAGCTTGTGCGAGGAACGAGAGTGTTTCCTGCATAAACAACACGTCGTATGGTTAACAACTCTGGGCAGGATGTGTAGCCGGGGTTCGTTGTTCGCACCTCCTGCTTGGCTGGGCGTTTCACCTTTGCACGGGATAAAGGTCCGAAGACCCATCTGTGAGTGCTGACCTCGATCCCAAAGCGGCGATTTGCATTTTGGCAGGTTTTAGCACTTCGTGCAGACACGGCTTGTAGCATCGCCTCCTAGGCAATCAGCAGCTTGCTCTTGATCTGCACACTGCAGTTTATGTTTTGCACTATTCAAGTTGGTACATCTCCGTCCAGAGACGTGTGATTCTTGGCCTCCACTCTTTCCGGTGGTAAAGGTGTGGTCTGGTTTGACTTGTCAGCCCCCTCCTCCCGCAGAATTTTTGTTCGAGCCGTTGTTAGAGCTTTGCCTGCGACCTCGGTCTACGCAGCAGCCATGAGCGTCACTCGATTGAAGGGAGTAAGCGTAGTAACCGTACGGTACAAGTGGGCATGCCGTGGGCTTTTCAGTCGCTTTGGCTGGCTTCGGTTGCTCTTCTCCTCGAGGTCTTGAGTTGAGCGCTTGTGGCTTCAGGGCTCTTGTAAGGCAATTGAGGTATGAGGACTAGGAAGGTGTGGATTCACCCACTTCAAATTTCTTGATATGATAGTCACATAGTCTGCAGCATGCTGAGGTGACCTTTGTGCAGACTCCCGCCCAGACACCTTGCAGCGCTTCATGCCCGTTGAGCTTGGCTTCGCTTGATGCAGGTGTTGATTTTGTTTCAGTTCTGTTGCCTGTCTTTAAGACTTCAGTCAATACCCTCCGGAAGGCTAGGGATTCTCCATCATTCTGCACCTAGTGCCATGTTTGATTTTTTCTGGCTGTAGCGGTGTTCGACAAGAGAGCTTCTTCGGCCTCAGCCAAGAAGCTGTGGTCCCCTCGAACCCGACATTAGGCTCCGTTGCGCCGAGGTCCGTGGCCACTCTGAGCCCCGTCCAGGGCACCCCAGCCCTACGCGGCGCGGAGGCCCCGCGCCAAGGCGGGGGGGCGTTGTTTTGGCCTTCGCAGCCAGCTCCTGGACTTGTCCGGGCAAGTCCTCTTTGTACTGTGCCCGATCTCATTTTTTTTTCATCGTGCCATGGTACACGTTGTGCTGGGGGTCAGCAAGCGATCCAATTCAGACTTTCGGGGGCTTGCGCGGCCTTCTGTTAGAGCCCGCCAACCAGTCACCAGACTTGACAAGGCTTCAATCTGCATCAAGCTTGGCAGGCCAGCAGGGATCTGCTGCGACTGCCGTGGGTGCTGCAGCACTCTGCCTCGGCGCGTCACTGGCACGCCGTGCTGGCACCGAGGCGGGGCAAGTGTGATCTACGACTGAGCCACTCCAGTGTGAAGTTTGAAGACTAGAATTGCACTAGCACTGAGCCTCTGAAAGCAAGCCCCCGCTCTACCGCTCTTTGAGCCCCCGTTCTGCCGCTGCGCCAGAAGCGAGCTGCCCGCGCTGCCCGGGTGGCCACCAAGGCGCAGCCCTGGTGCTCTGCTCTGCTCTGCTCTGCTCTGCTCTGTGCGGTAGCATGCGGCGTGCATTTGCTTTTTCTTGAGGTTTCTGTGCCTGTGTGCGGCTTGCCCTGCTTCCAGCTGCTCAGGCGCTCGGCTCCATTGAGCAGTTCAAGATCTTCGGCCCTCCGGAGGAGCAAAGCATCGCAAGGTTCACCATGAAAACGACAAGCTCCCGCCGTGAGGATCCTTTCGTCATCGAGACAGACAAGGTCCTCGGCGTTGGCGGACAGGGAACCGTCTACCTGTGCCACAAGCAGCGACTTGGTTCCAGAATCCTTCCGAAGCAATTTTGTCAGGTTCCCAAGACGTTGTGTTGCTGCATCCTGGGAGAACCAAGGAGCACTCCGAATGTGAAGCACGCCGTGAAGACCATCCCCATCTGGCGACTGCTCATGGAGCGCTGCCCAAGCTCAGTCCGACGGAAGACGGAACCTACCCGTCAATGCCGCAGGATCCTTCCTGCGACGAGAAGATCGCTGACATCCGCAAGGAGACGGAGGCTTCAGTGACTCCGAGGATTCGGTGCAGAGGCATCGTGTCGTCCGCAGGTGCTGGAGAAAATCCAGGGCCATCCCAACATCTGCGCATGCCTGGGCTGCTTCGATGCCTACCGGCCGGGCACCTCACAGGCGGACCATCCGAGCAAGGGCTGGAACCCTCCCGATGGGCTCGTTTTGTGAGTCTCCGTAGGCCCAGTACATCATGATCGTCATGGAGCTCGTCGACGGTGGAGAGCTTGCAGGTTCGTCTGTCACGGGGAGCCCACGGCTGAAACTCCCTCGCCCTAGCACTTTATAGCGCGACCTGAGGCTACATCAAAGACGGGCAGACCTGCCTGCCGGAGGAGATCCCCTCCTCAATTCCAGGTAATGGTCTTGGGATCAGAACGCTGGGGCACTTGGCCTGGATCCTATAGGTGGCGCGCCAGCAGCATCAACAGTACTTAAACCTTCAGAATCGCAGGATGTCGTGAAGAGCGTCACCAAGCAGACTGCCATGGGCCTCAAGTTCATCCACGCCGCTTGCTTGAATTTGCTTCTCAGGTTTGGGGCCGTCATCTCTTCATTCAGATGCGACTTCTGCGGGTAAAGCATGTCTGAAGGATTCTCGTCTTTATCAGGAGAGAGACATTGTCCACCGCGACTTGAAGGCAGAGAACATTCTCGCCACTCGACTTGCACGCGTGCACATTGCAAGAGCATCGGCTGTCTGCGTGGAGTCGGAGGTTCTCTGTTTGGATGGGCGTGTTAAGCCTGAGCGCATGCAATCATGTGACATGTGCATGACAAACGCAGACAGGGGCCGTTGCGACGGATTGTTTTGTTGTGATCTGCAACCCACCAGCTGTTGGCTTGCGAGGTTTGCGCCCAGCAGCTCACTGCCCAAACTCCTGTCAGCGGCTTAGGGATAGGGCCGTGCCGTATTCGTGAGCCACCATCAGTCATATACTACAAACAGATGAACATCGGCTTGCACATAACCTCATGGTGTCCCCAATTCGCCGATGTCGGAGATGTATTTCGTCGCTTGTTTCGGTGGCCTCGCTGCGTGAAAAACAATGACCGCCTGGACTTACTCGACGTTCGATCATTGCATGCGAAGAGGAGAACTTTTGTGGACATGCCCGGACTCGAAGGACAGTTACGCTGAGAAGCGACCTTCAAGAGTTGAACGCAACTCGAATTTGCCTTCCGTGCCGAGGTCAAGCTAATCGACTTCGGTGTGGCAAAGCAGCTTGGTCAGACCAGCAAGTGGGGGCAGACACACAAGGGCCAGAGACAGAGAGTGAACTTGGATCGCGGAATACCACCCAACAGCGGGAGATGTGACACCTTAGTGAACCCCACGCCCTCCGCGAACTGTCAAAGAAAGAGTGTTGTAGACCTGCTTGGCACCACCTAGGCCTTGAAATCACGCAGCACACTCCTGTTTCTTTTTCGCTGCACAGCCTCATCCGTCGACAAGGATAGAAGGGGCGTGCACCGCAGGGCATCCGGACAGCCTGTGCCTTTAGCAGGGCGAAACAGAGCAAAGAAAGAGTCCCGCAGTGGGCATGCATTTGCAATTCTGATCCGTGCTAGAGCTCATGCCCATGACCGGCAAGATATAGACTTCTCTCCCGCGCTTGCCCAATCCCACCCTTGCAAGGGAGAGGCAGGCAAAGACGAACCGGCTGTCGGGTGCGGCCCGGACCGAGCAAGCAAGCGAGCGAGCGAGAGCGAGTGAGCAAGCAAGCAACGAAGTTACCAAGGTGCATTGCGGCGGGTTAAAGGTCTAGTGGCATCAATCTCCAGCTCCGCCAAACTCCCCTTTTGTGCACTTTCTGCAGTCGCACGAGAGACCGGGTATGTACGGACGGGAGGAGCAGGGCAGACACGGGCTTCCAGGGAGTCCGGAGGGTGCAGCATCCCCTTTCTCTTGGATCCAGACACCCCCTCCACTGCCATGGGGTATACGTGACCTGCAAAAGAGACGTACCATCAAGGAACCTCTCTGGCACCGTCGCTCGAAGCTGCGTTGGCACCACCGTGACCCAGCTGCATAGGTTCAGGAGACATACAGGATCTGCGTTCCGAACACCATCGGCCGGCACAAGGGGTGAGCCTATCGCTGGATTCCGGGAGTGAGACTTGAAGATGCTGCCGCAAGTGCGCACTGCATCTGTAAGGTTCCGAGTTCGGATGCTAAACCCCGCTCTGTGCCTTCTTTGGTAGGCCTTGCTCGCATCGTGTAGAAGTGTTTCTCCCCCTCAGGAGATCATGGCACCGGAGCTCGTGGGTGCGAAGATGATGCACCTCGGCCCGCTCGGCCTTCTGAGTTCGAAGAAGGTGACTAAATCGTCCTGCGTGTGAGGTGTGTCTGGATCACCTTGACCTGAGAAGGGCCTATCTGAGGATTGCACCCAAGGGTGTGCAGCTGGCCACGCACGGCCCATACACCTTCCAGCTCCCTGTCATGAAGTTTATGGCTGTTTATGCGAGGTTGGACCTTCTAGGTTCGGCATTGAAGAGAGTTTATGGGCCGTCAAGAGCCATCAACCATCGCTCCACCGACTTCTTCATGGCTCTTCGCGGGTCCGCTGTGTCGTTCAAGATTTCCACGCCTGTCGCAATCCAAACGTGGCGGCAGCGCTGCTGCCCGAATCTCAGCTCCGAGCCTTCATGCTTTGCCCCGAGGCCTCCGCAGCAGCAGAGCCCGGGCTTCGGCATCGTCACGCAGCGACCGGCTCTTTGGCAAGGTTGCACAGGGGCACAGCAGCAAGCTGTTTGCAAAGCTTGCGAACAGAGAATCGGAGGCCCTAAGGCAGTCGACAGTCTCCAGCTGAGGATGGCAAGGGCGCCATGGTGAACGGCATCGAGCCCGGAGGCCAGGCAGCGGGCTTCGGCGTGGCCCGGCAGAGACGAATCCTTCCGAGTTCGGCGAAGCCTCTTCAGGGCTTTTGGTGGGAGGTCTGGCCAGTCCGCCGGCTAACCGGCTAACCTGCTGAAACCCACAAGCCTTAACCTGCTTTCGTACTTTGCCTCTCTCGATCCGATCTGCGATCTATATCCAAGGTTGGTGACGGCTGGGCCATCTCTCACATCAACGGCCAGGAGATCCTCGAGATGCCCTTCGTTAAGGATCCCCGCACAGGTAGGTGCTCCAGTCGTTTCTCTTATAAAAGTCGCTGATCCGCAGGATTTCAACGAGCTCGGCGCCGGAACTAAGGTGGGAGCTCAGCCGTGTTATGGATGCAGACGTTGTCTCCGCCCTGACATCTTGGCTGGTACTCTCGATCTGTTGATGCTTTACTGATGACAGTCTATGCAGAACAGAGCGGCACCACAGGGTGGCGTCACTGCGATCACGGAGATCCTCGGTGGACTGACTGCACCCTTCACCGTTCAGCCTTTTGGACGCACGGACTGCTCTTGAGGGACTCGTGAAGCAATCAGAGTTGCGCCCGCATGAAAACTTGTCGTCATGCAGAACGAGTTTGGATTGGTTAGCAGTGGGCAGCTGTTGTTGGCAGTCCCGTTATCATGTGCTTCCTGCCGCTTCATGTCGTCTCCTGCTGCGAAGCTGCCACGCTCCATGCGCAAACACTCCCCAAGTACATCGGTGTAGATCTGAATACAAAGAAAACCATCAAATAGAACGTCCCATCTACGGAACCGGAACATGGCAGAGCTATGCCATCCCCATCTTCCAGGTTCGTGGAGCTGCCAAAGCGTGAGTTCACCAAGGCCGGTCGCAGATATCTTTCGGTGTGCCAGCCCCAAGACCTTGCAGGCTGTGGATCTCTGGAGTCTGGGCGTCACCATGTCCTTCGGCAAGAAGCAAGGTTTGATTGCCGTCTGCTTCTTTCATAGCCAAAGTCGCTCCGGTCCTTGTGAGGGCGACTGCAAGTCGTCCGAGGTACGTCATGCTGACCGGCATCAAGCCCTTCCCGGAGCCCCGGACGCACGTTGTTCCATGATGCTAGTAAGCACGGCCTGCACTTCCCGAAGTTCTCGACTCTTCTGCTCGAAGCTCCCCGGTATCTTCCCCAAGCCTGCGTGAGAATCATCGCTTTGCTAAGGACGAGGAGAAGATTGTGAACGCAGAGTACGACCAGACACCTTTGAACAAGTGCTCCCCGCCGGCGCAGGCCAGCCGAGTTCACGAAGTTCGAAGCAGGTAGCTGCAGGTAGCAGGTCATTCCATTCACCCATGGCTCCAATTGCAGAGGTTCCTTTTCTTCACCAGCAGCGTGAGCTCTGAATTCTTCAGCCGAAGTAAGGTTTGGGGCAGGTTGGGGCTAGACCTGGTAAACTGCCCGAATCAGAATCTTGTGTTCAATGGCCGGCCGGGCATGGACAACCTCCGTCAGTTTTTTTGTACTATAAAGTGAGCCCAACGACAGCCATTCCGTTGTTGGGGATACTAAATGAGATTATTGGATTCTTCCCGGTCCCAGGAGCTGGTGAAGAGCCTCTTGAAGCTGAACCCGGCGGAGCGACCGACTGTCGACCAGGCGGGGGGGCGGGGGGCAGCTCGAGCCCATCTGCAGCAGAACCGGTTCTGCTGACCTCAGCAGTTTGCCAGGTCCTGGCGCATCCTTTCCTGCAGTGACTTGCTGTGCATTGTGGGCTCTTGTGCACGTGCCTCTGAAGCGGAAAATTCCGTGAATCAACGAAGCGATTGGTCTAAGCCAGCGGTCATGGCCGGTATGGAAGTGGAATCCTGCTGACAGCTCGTGAGCTATCTTGATTTCCTTTGTTCCGTGCTCAGTGAAATCCTGACAAAGTTGATTCTGCTCAGGTAGGCAGCTGCCGACGGGAAGGCCAAGATGGCGGAGAGCAGGGAGAGACGCGAAGAGGTCACCTTTACTAGTAGCTTCCCTCGACTTGCTGACAGGTTCTATACTGCGAGCCTCACTGAGCCGCCGGGCATTGGCTTTCGCACCTGCAAGCGGATGGCAGCTTAAGACAGAGAAGACGGATAATACGACCACCAGCGATTAAGCTAGGCTGTTGTTTCCACTTGAGTTGACTTCAATTGTAGGTGAGTTGCAAACCCTCACAATCAACGCGCATTGATCATCGGCACATCTTTTGCATAACGTAGGACGTAGGATGCCCATGTTCCCCTTCTCTTGTACGAAGCAATACGAGAGGTCAGCACACGATCAATGCTCCTCTGATTTTGGAGTGTTCATAGAAAGACAAGCACGGATCAGAGCTGGATCGCTGCCCTTACCCCGCCAGGTGGGAAACTCGCATGTCCATCCAGAGAGAGGGCTGGCCAAGCAATCCCAGTCACAAACGAGTCCCCAGCAACTTGAACAACGCTCGCCAACAGCCTCATGAAGTGATCCCTCGCAGCATATCCCAAAATAGCCTGCGAGCGAAGGCGTACGTCATGGTTTGCATGGACGGGATTTGCTCCAACCCTCGCAGTCTCCATTTTTAGTCGTGAATTTTTTCCTTCTAAACTATGACTAGGCGGCGTCACAAGCCCACAGAAAAGAGGAAGGGGTAGACTCGAGTGGACAGGTGCAACCTCTCTGGCAGTACAGACCTGAAAGCGCTTCTCTTTGTCGGTTCGAGGTCGAAACATGGGGTCACTGGAATTGGCATCTGGCAGCCCATTTATCAGGCTCTGGTGCCGCCCTTGTTGCGCCTAAACCCAGCTCCGCCATGGCCAAGTCCTTGCTGCCTGCCGTCACCTGGCTGGGAGCAATCATCGCTCTTGCATGATGTATGTCATGTTTCCGTCCTTCCACTCTCCCCTCTCTGCCGAAGGGGTTTGCCGTCTTCTTGCTGGGGGGTCTGGTTGAACAAACAGGCCGACAGGCGGCAGACCTCTCTCGTACGGGTTGCCCGTAGTGCCGGTCAGGCTTTGTACCAGAAACGCTTTTCCTGTCGCCCGTAGTTTTCGTTGTCTCATCAGACGCAGTTTTGCTCGAGAGTGAACTGTGTCGTTGTCTCCACGCAGTCGTTGATCACACAGTCAAGCCAATTATTGCACAACTCCTGGAGCACAATTCCCCAAACATTGAGGTCGTACACATTGATGGGCACTCAGAGCTGTGAGCGACCGCCCAGGTCTTGCTTGTTGCCTTCCTGGGTTCCACCCTTTCCTTCGTGGGCTTGCGGTCGGCACCTCGTCAGGCCCGTTTCTTGCGAGGCTTCCCATCGGATGGCAAGTGTCGGCGTGGGGCACATTGAAGTCCCGGTGACCTCTGACGTGTTGTTGGTGGACAGGAGAGCCGCATTGCGCTTCGGGGACAAGCTGGAGCCTCCGCCACCCCATGGCTTCTTGGCTTTTTGGAGCTTTTTTCAGACACCCGCGCGCGCGCACGGGCTCAGAGCGAGGACCCCAGTCCTCACTCGCGACGTGGTGGAGATCGAGCATCGGCCTCAGACATGTCGACGCCCATCGTCGCCTCGCCCGTTCCTTGTTCCTTCGTTCCTTTGCTCAGCTTGCTCAGGTTCACCGCGCCCGCACAGGGAGCTCGCTGCCGTTTCATGATCAAGGCGCGTCTCGGCGTGATTCTGCCGCTGCGCGGCTTCTCCGATTCGGTACATCATCCGATCAGCCTTTATCTCCGTTTCATCGCACTTTGCGGGCTGCGAACGGCCTCCTAGCATACTCCGCTTTGCTCCTTGGGTGTTCCGCCGCTGCCAGTGAGCTGCCGTTCTGGGCCTGTACAAGATTTTCGCGTGCCCAGGCCTTCTTTTTTTCGGTTTGTTCCCCGCACCGCCGGTGGGTTGCCAGGGTGCTGTTCCATCCAATCTGACCAATGCTCAGTCTTTCACAGCCACCATGCGACTTCTGTCTCTACAGAGCGGCGAGTCCCTGGAGGTTTGCTGTGACGTCACGTGGCGTGTCAAGCTTGCCAGTCGTAGGTGTTTCTGTGGGACTGGGGGTAACAAATACAATAAATACAAGTTGTTTGACTGTGATCCGGCTGAGCGTTGCGGGTATCTGTCCAGGCTGATGCTGATGCCAGTGAGGCCCCAGGGCTTCTTCAGCGACAAGAACGGTTGGTTCTAAGCCGTATCGGGTCCATCGACGAAGTACTTGTCTTCCCTGGCCGCTCCATATGTGCAAGATCGGTAATGTTCAGGATTGATTGACGGCTCAGGTTTCAACGAACATGTTTCTCGCACAGCTTGAGCATTAGACGTACAAGGAAAAGGCACGGTAGCTGAGGTTTCAAGAGCCTGTACGCCGCTGTATCGGCTGCAGTTTAACATTGAGAAGACGAGCATGTTGTCACGCATGACGCTTGTCAGAGTCGCTGGCGCTTTGCCAATCTTGCAGGTGCTTTCCGAGGGCCGCAAGAAGCTGGGCTTCAACCAGGAGTGGATGCCGGACTCGGACTTCAAGCGCGGCGCCTGGCTTTCTGATCTCACGAGGCCTCTAGACTCTAGACACGTCGCGCTGAAGGATCTACAACTCCGAGGACGAGGAAGCCGGCCCTCTGAAGGCCGAGCCACTTCGAAGTTTCGATGGGAAGCCACCGACTGCTCATCAGTGGTTTTCTTCCTTGCAGCCTGCTTTGCACCGTTCGTGTTGCAGACCGGATGTAAGGGAGGAGCATCGTACTTGGTTTCGGTTTAGTTCGAAGCTGGGCTTTTGCGTTTCTTTTCAGGGCAAGATGAAAGACAATGGCCTCATTGACTTCACCTACGAGGTTTGGGCCTTGCTTTTGAGCAGTTGGCGTGGTTCACGCTCTACGGCGCAGTTCGTGAAGCCGTACCTTGCTTGCTTAAGCGCGCTCCAGATGCGAAGGGATCTTGCTGGCAGGTGCATCTCTACTACGAGCCCCAGTGAGATGGCATGGCCCGGAGAGTATGGGCGAAAGTAAGGACAAGTGCTGAGCCAAAGTAAGCAGACTCGTCGAGTCATGCACTTAGAATGCTAGGCTCCTTCCGGCTCCGTGCACCGCTCCCTCGTCAAGGCACAAGGGCTTTTTGCCAGGGCTCAAAGCGTGCCTTTCTCCCAAAAGGCTGCAGGCGGATGCTTTGCATCGCAGGCCTTTCGCATCAGAAAATCAGCTCGCAATGCACGTTGCAGATCGGGTGATGTCGACAGGATGTGTTAGCAACTGCTTGTCCCACAGAGCATGCCGGCAGAGTGGACAGCTGCATGGTTGTCAACACATGAGGTATCGGGCAGCATTTTTACAGGCTCAGACATCTTTTAGCACTTGATCTGGCGAGATGGCCAAGTCGAGCTTGCTGTCCGCAGCAGCCTGGAGGCAATGATCTCAGGGTATTCGGAAGCGGCCCGTCGCTAAGTCCCCCGCAGGCTCTGAGAGCTGCTCTGCTGCCCCGAAATCCCTGCAGAGAAGTCGGGAGATCAGGGTTAGCTCATCAATGTGAGTCGCGGGCCAGCGATGCGTGGGTCACGTGCCTCTGTCGCAAGACAAAAGCTGGCACGAGATGGAAAACGCGGCGATCTCAGGTTCTGCTGGTCGCCTTCTTGGGCTCCACCCTCTCCTTCGTGAACCTCTGTGGGCGCCAGGCACCCCGCCAGGCACGGCGCCGGGGTTTTAGCTTGGGTCCCTGGAGCTGTCGAGGATCAGCAGATGAACGCTGCTGCATCGTGCTTGCAATCTCAAGTTTGGGTAGTGAGCCGCTAGAAACATGAAAACATCAGAAACATGAAAACATGTTTTTGGGACTCTGAATGTTCGCCGGTTGTCTTCTTCAACGCGGTCATCTCAGGTCTTCTGGACTGAACAAGTCGGGTTGGTCAGTGACATCCTTGCTGTGATTGACTGTTGGTGGATTTGCAGTGCCCTCGTGATGTCGAAGCATCCCTGCATGAATTTTGAATTTTGCTATTGCGGGTTCGTGAGCTCTTGAGGGTCTTCAGTTGATCGGGTACATGCGTGTTTCTTTCGGGCCCCTCTTTTTTTTGACCCCCCCCTCTTTTTTCTGACCCCCCAGCTTTTTTTTGACCCCCCCGCAACCCCCGCCCGAGGAAGCTTTTGTTTGACCCCCCCCCCTCTCTTCTCCTGAACCCCCCCTCCTCTTCTTTTTAAC
>BGNK01005512.1:0-10068 GCA_003297005.1 Symbiodinium sp. clade A Y106
ATGGATTTGGCGCCACACAGGGAACAAGGAGTCGAAACTGAGCCCTCCCACGCTGCACAAAGAAGCTGTACTTTGGGCCGCACGTCCCGCCAAAGTTCACTGTGCTGTCGCTGCATATGTGTTTTGAAACGTTGCCTCGAAATGTCTGCATGACAAACCTGACATGTCCCAAGCAATGGTTTTACCTCCGCTGCTGAAGGGTAAGGGGCGTCGCTCAGTGTCGGTATGTCAGTGGCATCNGGGGCCTCCATTCACAAACCACGTCATTGCCAATTGAAACAAGGCCGGGCATGTAGCACGGTGATCCCTGCCTTGTTGTGCTTTGTGTCCACACCATTGACAGGTCCCTTTGATGGGAGTTATGTTGTTGGAACACCATACACGCAGACGGGAGCTGTGTGCCTTCCATTCATCCGGGTGCACACGGCCGTAGTGGACCTTCATGTAATTCTCGTTAGGAAGCCATTGCCTGCAAAGAGCGCATCTCTCGAGAAGCTCCTTCTTGAGGGTGTCGGCCGGNTCCGGGTGCACACGGCCGTAGTGGACCTTCATGTAATTCTCGTTAGGAAGCCATTGCCTGCAAAGAGCGCATCTCTCGAGAAGCTCCTTCTTGAGGGTGTCGGCCGGGTCGTTGAGCAGGACCTCAGGGAACACAATTTCATCTGCAAGGACCCTGGCAATCAACGGGGGGTGCACGTCATCATAGTCAGCACGGGTGGAAGCTTGGCACCGACCAAGTTCGACATGCCGTTGGAGTTCNGGTGCACGTCATCATAGTCAGCACGGGTGGAAGCTTGGCACCGACCAAGTTCGACATGCCGTTGGAGTTCCTCCCACATGCTAAATTTGTGCCCACAGTTGATACATTGCGGGAGTCCGGGTTCACCAGATTCTCCTTGAAGTCATCTATCGGTCTCAAGCGCCCTTTCTGCACAACCCAAAACCGGCATACGGAAATCCATGCTTGAATCTCCTTGTCATCTCCTCGGGCGGCAAGGGTCCTTCCAGCCAACCACGGGTATCATCGGCGTTCTCGTCAAGGGAGTCGGAGGCGACTCGATCCAAAAGCGACGTCCTGATGTCATCAGCTCGAGCCATCAGCTCAGCCTCGCCGATGGAAGCAACGTATCCCCCCTCCCTGAACACACCCGAAGGGCTTAAGCAACCAACTAGGCAAAAACCCTGGCGCATCTCTGAGAAAAGATCCTTGTCCTTGTCTGGCCACGATATCTCCGAAGCCATCTCCTCCAAGAGTGCTGTCCTCTTCTTGGCTAAGACTTCCCGCACGGACAGGTGCATGTTGGCTCTAAGAGATTGCTCGACTGGAGCGAGCTCGGCAGCTCTGGTCCTCCATCTCTGCACGCGGAGAAGTCTCAACTTGCAAAGCTCGGCGGGGGATTTCGTCAGCTGCTCAAACAAAGATTTAATCAAGTAATCAGGAAGCTGGGCCAGGGAGTCGAACGGATGGCTCAGCAATTTTGCCTCCTTGACAAATCGGCACAACTCCTGAAGACCCCAAAGACACAGAAAAATCCTTTATCACCCCTATTCTCGGAACGCAAAAGCTTGCTGCCGGCGGGAACTCCTCGCACATCGTGTTGGAGGCACCTCTTGTGTGTCAACGGGGCTGTTGGGGCAGGAGGCGGGACAAGACTGCAGCATATTCGCACACAAGCTGTGGGTGCAGGCGGCCTCGAGCTTGTTTGTGAGCTCGGCAGAGCACTGGCTGGGAAGAACCCAAGGCGTAGCCGAGGCGTCAAGCTTCGGTTTCAAAGACACATTGCCGGCGGGTACGCGGCTTCCTCGGCTGTAGCAAAGCTGTCGGGACCGCTGGGGCCCCATGATGCGTGATGTTGGCACCCTGGGCACATCAAGGCCAAACGTGAAATGTAAGCACTGCTGCAAAGGAATGAAGTTTTCTTGTTTCGCTTGCTGCTGAAAGCGCAGGCCTGACAATGCGCAAAGATTCCATGGGCCAACGGGAAAGCAAAACAAGGCACAGTTCCCACAGCATGCTGCTGGTAGGATTCTCGATGCACCAAGGAACAGAATGTTTATCACAAGCTTCAAACGCGTTGGCGGCTTTGAGCTTAAGCGAGTCTCGCGTGGAGGCCCACGGGACTCCCCATGGATGCACCTTAGTTCGAAGCACGGGAGGGCCCGGGCGGAAATGCCGAGCTGCACTGCGTGTGCCGCATGGAGGGGCCGCGAAGACCATGACCACGCGCCTGGACGCAATGACAAAACTGAGGACCTCCCAAGAATGACTCTTGGTCAAGTCAAGATTGACGAGCTTGCACTTTGGCGCATGTCTATTGTGATTATGATCTACCGGCACGACTGAAAAACCCTCGCGCTGCCGCGGTCTGGCTAAGGATTGCGGACCCGGCACAAAGCTCAATCACCAGTGGCCCGTCGGCGGGCAGTTCGGCATGAGGGAACGCAGGGGTTTGGGAAGCAAGCGGGGCCGAATCGGTAGAGGTTTGAGGGCACCTGAGGTCATGGCCATGCAACGGATACGGCAACATAGTGGGGCCGTGTTGCACATCGCTGCCTGGCACCTTGAAACACAAGGAAAGCAAGAACTCCCTCTCATCAGGGAATAAACCCGAAAGGTGTCCTACCGAAAATGCAACCAAAAGAATCCTGGATCCTTGCATGCCAGGGCTGAGTGAAGTGCTTGCAATGCTTTGCGTCAAAAGCCCATGCATGGCTTGCACAATCAAGTTCAAACCCTGTCCATGTTGCGTTATCATAAGAAGCTTGGTCCGGGCCTTCAGGATGGACCACGAAGATCTGCCCTCCCGTGAAGGACGAAACTGGCACAATGACATTGGGCACGCTACTGTTGAAGGAATCTTGATGCATGGGGGCTTGGAGGTTGCGGTGCACCGACACAGACGTGAACTCGCAATCAGGCGCAACCAACTTCACACAAGATGTCAAGAATGAAGCGACGTCGGGCATGCGACGGGTGCTGCTGCGAATGGCTGTGACTCCGCCTCGGTTGCAGGCCCAAACAGTGACGGCCTTGGAGTCACCATAAGCCTCAAGCCACGCACGAACGTGGTCCTCCGAAGGAAACGCATCCAAAATGGATACAACATTGGCTGCGCTGAAGTCTGAAGATTGCAGAAAATGGCTCCCCAATAGATCCAATAAGTCAGAAAAGTAGAAAATCGTAAAAACTTTACAAACGAAGAATTCTGTACATAATTCTGTGTTCTCACGCCTTGAGCCGAACCTTTGAGCCCTGGGGGTTAGGACAGGTTTTAAGGGAAACAAAAGTCACTGGAAAACAATGGCGTCTCAAGCTCATGCACATATGCAAAAGTTCCAAGCTAATGCACAAGTGAAGCAGATGCAATCATTTGTTCACAACTCGNTCCACAGTAGTCGCCGCCAGGCAAAAATTTCCAACATGCGTGAAAACCTTCGAGACACGCTCGCAGAAAACAGGATTGAGTTCACTGAGAACGCTCCACTCTGCACCTGGAGCAGTCCCCTCACTCATGGTGAGCCATAGCGCCGGAGGTCCCCTACGCCCACCCACTCACGAAAACGACTTGAGTCGAAACTCTGCTGGNCGAAACTCTGCTGGAGCTGTCTCATTCACACTGTACAACTGCTCAAGCTGTTGAATAAATTCTACTCAGCTGAAAACTCAAGTTAAAAGGAGGAGAAAACTTCGTTCACATGCCACAAAGGTTCAAGCGTACAGAGATATCCACAATCCCACCCACCCCCCCCTCAAGGCTCACGAACACACTTTTGGTAGGACCCAAGAAGCTGGTTAAAATTACAGGAAATAGCTAAAACTTTGACCCAGGAATTTGTACAGAATTCTCGGAAATGGCTACGTTGAAATTTGTAGGAATCTGTACAGATTGGTGGGGCGCATTTGTTTCATTTAGGTGTGAAATTTTCACGATTTAGTGAAAATCGTAGCATTCGAACCGCCGGCGCCCGAGCCGNCCGATCGAAGTTTGCGGGGCTCATCGGTCGAAGTTTGGTGGTGGGTTTAGGACTAGGACTTGCTAATTGCTACTGTGTGTGGCTATACCCTAAACCTTTGATGCTTATATATCGTGTAAGGACGAAAACGGGATTATACCGAAAACGCACACGAAAACAAACAGTTCGCTAGATGTTGGCTACACAGGTATAGAAGAGAACTTGATTGTGTCTTGGTTTTGTGTTTCAACAAGCCAAAAAAAACAGTCGAAGTTTGCACCCCTCATCAAACGAAGTTTGGTCGAAACTTCGACCNGGTTGTAATAATTTCACGATATCGGGATAATTTGGCGCCAAAAATTTTAACTATTTCACGTGATTTTCCACCCATGTAATTCGTAGAATTCTGTACAAAATCCTGGCTTTTTAACCCCAAAATTTTGTACATAATTCTAGGATTTTGTACAAACCATGAAGCAAGAAATCTGTACATATTCCTGTCTTTTTCACTTCGAGCTATTTTGTAATAATATCACTNCTGGCTTTTTAACCCCAAAATTTTGTACATAATTCTAGGATTTTGTACAAACCATGAAGCAAGAAATCTGTACATATTCCTGTCTTTTTCACTTCGAGCTATTTTGTAATAATATCACTGAATAGTGTTTTTATTACAAACTAATTTTTCTGACTTATTGGATCTACTGGGTGGTCTTTTATCTGAGGAGCGTTATGCTCGTCACAGAAAGATACAGGATACTCCATGCTCTTGTGGTGCGAAACAAACTGTCATGCATATTTCTTGGGAATGCCCGAATTATGACTCCATTCGAAGGCCGTATTTGAAGAACATTCCCCACAAAGGCAAGAAGCTTCCTTTGTGTACGAAGTATTCTGGTCTCGCCCCTCAGCGTTCGCGACTTTTACCGTTTACAGTTGTTACAGTGCAGCGTATGTTGGTGGAAGTCTGGCAAATGTACATCAAGGAATGGCGCCACCCAATAGATCCAATAAGTCAGAAAAGTAGAAAATCGTAATAATCTCACAAACGAAGAAATCTGTACATAATTCTTGGTTAAAATTTCAGGAAATAGCTAAAACTGTAACCTAGGAGTATGTACAAAATTCTATAGATAGGAAATAGCTACGTTGAGATTTCTAGGAATCTGTACAGATTGGTGGGGCGCATTTGTTTCATTTAGGGGTGAAATTTTCACGATTTATTGAAAATCGTAGCATTCGAACCGCCGGCGCCTGAGCCGAAGTTTGGTCGAAGTTTCGACCAAACTTCGTCTGGTCTCCGGGCAGGCCGATCGAAGTTTGCGGGGCTCATCGGTCGAAGTTTGGTGGTGGGTTTAGGACTTGCTAATTGCTACAGTGTGTGGCGTGTTTCAACAAGCCAAAAAACTCAGTCGAAGTTTGCACCCCTCATCAAACGAAGTTTGGTCGAAACTTCGACCCCGACCGGTTGTAATAATTTCACGATATCGGGATAATTTCGCGCCCAAGATTTTAACTATTTCGTGTGATTTTCCCCCCATGTAATTCTTTGAATTCTGTACAAAATCCTGGCTTTTTAACCCTAGAAACTTGTACATAATTCTAGGATTTTGTACAAACCATGAAACAAGAAATCTGTACATATTTCTGTCTTTGTCACTTCGAGCTATTTTCTAGTAATATCACTAAATCGTGTTATTACTACAAACTAATTTTTCTATCTAAACAGATCTATTGGGCAGGGAAAAGCTCCCCCCAAAAATGTAAAGGCAGATGTCATTGCTGATGATGGTCTTTCCGAGCCCCCAAGCTCTACGGAAGATATAATGGTCACGTGCTTCAGCCGCGGTTACACGCAGAGGGAGTATGGTGCAGAAAATGCGGACGCTTTGTTGGCCTACACAAGCATATCCGCCTCAAAATTGCCCATAAGAAGTGCGAGTTTGCTGATTTGCCTCAGTCACAGTGGTTGGAAGTTGAGGGAGCGATGAGAAACCCTAACCGATACAAGAAGCTTGAAGACGAAATGAACCTGCGGTACAACAAGCACAACCATGAGCTGGTCTGGAATCAGCGAATTGGCAAAACTATTGGTGCAGAGGACGAAGGCATTGTTCGCTGTAGCAGGTGTCAGAAGTGGTGGCGTTGGAAGGACAGAATGACTGCTCTACCACGTGCTGCGTGTGTTCCACGGGAAAGTGTTAATGCTCAACCCGGCGCTTCAAGGGCGTCGAACACAAAGGTGGCTTCTAAGAAGCGTGCCAAGAGTCGTCGTGATGATGCGAGTTTGGAGAATTCAAATCGAGATGTANGTTAATGCTCAACCCGGCGCTTCAAGGGCGTCGAACACAAAGGTGGCTTCTAAGAAGCGTGCCAAGAGTCGTCGTGATGATGCGAGTTTGGAGAATTCAAATCGAGATGTAGCAGGTAATGCTGCTTCTTCCTCGGGTCCATCTTCTCACCTTTTTCGCACAGGTGTGGGCTGATGGATTTGGCATGGGTGCCCTGGCGCACTTCGGCGCCGTTGCACTTTCAAGCACCAACTTCTGGGATCCAGCAGGCTTCACCGCCGATGGTAGCGTGGAGAACTTCAAGCGCCGCCGCCAGACCGAATTGAAGCACGGACTATCAACAAGCGCTTGGATGGGCCAGAGGCTAGGTTTGACCAAATGAATCTTCGCATTAACGATAATCATGCGGAAGTGATGCAAGCTCTCCGCTCATTGGGTGCAGCAGCAACATCTTCTGAAAGGAAGCGCTCTCCTGAGATTGGTGGCACCCCCCTGAAAGCAATTGCAGGGGGGCGCGGCCAGAAGGAGAGCAAGCAGTGATCCATGTGCGAGTTTGTGCAAGTCAGTCATGATGGTTTTCATGCGTGCAAGAAAGTTGTCAGCGACCTTCGTGAGGACACTGCTGTGATTCGTCAGTCGGTTCAGTGTTTGAAAGGTAAGCTCGATGACCTGTGCGCATTGGCTGGCTTTGAANGTTTTCATGCGTGCAAGAAAGTTGTCAGCGACCTTCGTGAGGACACTGCTGTGATTCGTCAGTCGGTTCAGTGTTTGAAAGGTAAGCTCGATGACCTGTGCGCATTGGCTGGCTTTGAATCTCCGGCTTTCATTGGGGGTGGTAACGATTCTGATTTGCAACATGCCTTGAACATCTCCTTGAAGGAGTGTGTCGAAGCTCGTGATGAGGGGAAACGTGTCCGCTGTTCGCTTATGCGTGCGATCCTTATAAGGGATATTTCATTCAGGACGTTATCGCTGATGGGAACTGTCTTTTTCGCGCCTTCTGCACTGGGTACAACGCTCTCATGAATTCTGGACTTTCGCATGAAGTTGCTAGGACTTCTTNGAACTGTCTTTTTCGCGCCTTCTGCACTGGGTACAACGCTCTCATGAATTCTGGACTTTCGCATGAAGTTGCTAGGACTTCTTGTGTCAACACAATCCGCACGTCGTTTTCAAACAGGTCCGCTGATTTCGATCGTGATGTTTATCTCGATGCCATGGCTCAGCTCGGCACGTACGGTGATGAGCTTTGCATTGCTGCTCTCAGCAGACATTTTGAAATCAAGGTGTGTGTTTACCATCCCTCATATCCGCCTTCTGTGTGGGGAGGTGATTTCGGTGATAATCCGGTTGTCAACTTGGCTTATAATGGGAGCAATCATTTTGATGCCATTCTTGTGAAGCCCTCACGGTGCAACTCTGCCATGAACGTGCAATCGCCATCTGATGTGGCTTCTTGCTCGGGTGAGCTGTGTATTCTTTCTGTCAACGTTACCAGTTGGCAAAAGCATGCCCTTTCCTTACTGGCATCTGGTCCAGATGTTCTTTTGCTGCAGGAAACACGCCTGTCTGCAAAAGNCTCGGGTGAGCTGTGTATTCTTTCTGTCAACGTTACCAGTTGGCAAAAGCATGCCCTTTCCTTACTGGCATCTGGTCCAGATGTTCTTTTGCTGCAGGAAACACGCCTGTCTGCAAAAGCGCAAGGAGCTGAATCGACTTCTTTGTCTGCGCACTCTCCTCCATGGCATGCCGTCTGGGGTCCACCGATGGATCCGATGCGTATAAAGGGCAAAACACAGGCTAAAGGCCTTTCTGATAAAGGTGCGCATGGTGGTGTTGCCATTGTCTCCAAAAGCGTGGTTCCCTTGGTCCCTACCGGCTTGGATTCCTTTTCGTCCCAGGCATTGCTAGATAGTAAGCGTTGGGTCACTGCTGCCATCCCTATGGGACTGACCGGAGGTTTATATGTCGGTTTCTTCATCTTGTTTCCTTCTACGGGATCAGTAATAAGGGCTATGGTTCGAGGTTTACTGCCAATGAGCGTCTTATGCAGCATCTGTTTGATCATGTTTCCCAGATTGGGGAACAACCGTTGGTCATCGGCTTAGACTCCAATTCTTCTCCTGAGGCAAGCCCTTCTCTGGCTCGAGTGTTGGGCACGGGTCGTTTCTTTGATCTTGCGGTTCATTTCTGTGAAGGCAATCCGCCTCCTACCTTTTGCACATCCCCCAGCTGGGATAAATATTCCACTGGAGTTGGCATCACTAGACCGGATTTGGTGATCTGTAATTTGTCTGCGCTTCCNAGGCAATCCGCCTCCTACCTTTTGCACATCCCCCAGCTGGGATAAATATTCCACTGGAGTTGGCATCACTAGACCGGATTTGGTGATCTGTAATTTGTCTGCGCTTCCTTTGATTAAGCAGTTTGCTGTGCGACGCGATCTTTCAGTCCGTAGTCATGTTGGTTTGCAGATTGTGTTGCGCCGGCATCAGTCTATACTCAGCATTTTCTTGCATTCAAGCCACCCCCGCCTTTTCCAATGAGCTCGGCTCCGCGCATGAGTCAAGATGCAAAGTCGGACTTGTTCGCTGAGTGTTTGCGTCAACGACAACATGAACTTGATGTAGCTTTGAGTGCTCGTTACACAAACACGGCCTGGATTGCTCTCGCTAATGTTGCTGAGGACTTTCTGGCACATCGTTGTGGAAGTTCCTCTTGCCAAAAAGGCAGGCATCGTCCACCAACGTTCGTACAGCGAACGGTGTCTGCACCAGCCAGTTGTAAGTCTTGTCCGGATGTTGCTCCGACTGCACGTCTTCGTAAACTTTATGCTGCGTTGAGGCGTCTTCGAGAATTGGAGTTCAAGCTTGTCAGGTTCCGATCAGGTACTTTCAGCACGCAGGACAGATTGGACGGTGAGCAGTTGTGGTTGCGTCTTTCTCCCGTGCTGCTTTCTTGTGCTATCGCCTTTCCTGATGCGTGGCAGGATTCTGATCCTTGCGTGTTGCACGCTTCACTCAATGCCTGCATTGACGATTTCGCAGCTGATGATCGTAAAAGGCGCCTTAAAGACTGGCGGTTAAGATTGCGCGAATCTCTCGATCTCGAGCATGGTCGTGTTGCCTATCAGTGGCTCAATTNCTCCTTTGTGTGCCGTTAGAAATCACGATGGAAGTCTGGCAACCAGCACGTGTGAGCTCGTTGAGGCTGTGATGCATTCTTGGCAAAAAATTTTTAACAAAGGTTCACATGCCGATGTCTAAGCTTTCCTTGAAAGGGTTTCCCCCCTGCTTCCTGTCAATGCTTTTTCCATTCCTGCTTTGAAGGGTTGCGACTTGCGGCAGCAAGTTTTGAAGTGTAAGGCTTCGCGAGCCGTTGCGCTTGATGGCTGGCGTGTCTCTGAGTTGCACGACCTTCCGGTTGAGTTTTATGATGTCGTTGCTTCCATTTTCAGCTGGTTGAGTCTGGGTCACCGTGGCCTTCGTCGTGCGTGCAAGGGCATGTTAGCATGATCCCCAAAACGGGTGACAGTGATCTTGCGGACAAGATTGCGCCTGGTGACCTCGTTGTTTCTGATGGTCTTGCAACCAGGCCTACCACAGTGCCCAGTCCTTTATATTGCTCGTATAGTAGCTTGAGATTTAAGCAGCTCTCTCGCTGGAGGGAATCTTGGCTTGTGGACTCTATGCATGGCGGTCGCGCTGGTCATGAAATTTATGATTGTTCATATGCGTTGGCTGCTGATCTTGAAGCCAGCATTGTTCAGAAATCCTGTGTTGCAGGTATTAGTCTTGATAGAAGAAAGTTCTTTGACCTTCTG
>BGNK01005512.1:10164-37728 GCA_003297005.1 Symbiodinium sp. clade A Y106
CGTATTCCCTTCAAGTTGCTCTTGCCATCATGGCCGCTTGGTCGTGTTACATGCAGAGTCATGCACCGTCGGATGTTGATTTGACCCTGGGTAGTTTTTTAGACGACAGCCACTTCTCTATTAAAAGCCGTTTGGTTGATCGCACATGCCAAGGTTTATGGGATCTATGGCTGACGAGCACTTCCTTTGATAATTTGGCCGGCGCTGAGACTAATTTCGATAAGTCGTTCTTTTTTGCTAACTCTAACAAGTTGCATTCTGCAGTTGAAGATGCCATGGTGCGTGTCTCCGAGTCCTTGCGGTTGGAAGGGGTTTCCAGCTTTNTAAGTCGTTCTTTTTTGCTAACTCTAACAAGTTGCATTCTGCAGTTGAAGATGCCATGGTGCGTGTCTCCGAGTCCTTGCGGTTGGAAGGGGTTTCCAGCTTTAAGTTAGTTGGCAGTACGATCGCTGCACATGGAAAGCCTTGTGTCAAGCAACGCAATAAACGAGTGAACACGGGCTGTTCTAGACTTCATAAACTTCGTTATGCCCCCGTGCGTTTTAAGCACCGGCTTCGCATGTCTGCCGCTTCTCCTCTTCCTTGTGCTTTCTTTGGCACGGAACTGCAGGACCTTACCCAAGGTCAAAAGACTCAGTTGCGCACTGCTGTTTCCANTTTTAAGCACCGGCTTCGCATGTCTGCCGCTTCTCCTCTTCCTTGTGCTTTCTTTGGCACGGAACTGCAGGACCTTACCCAAGGTCAAAAGACTCAGTTGCGCACTGCTGTTTCCAATGAGAGTCCTCGCTGGGGCTATGGATATGGCGATGAACTCAGATGCCGAGGGGTCCCAACACTCAAAATGAAGCCTCGACCCTGGAACGTTAAAACCCTAAAGCCCGAACCTAAACCCAGGTGCCGATGGATACGGTGGAGGTGCCCATGATGAAGAGTGCAACGGACCCCACTGTGGTGATGAGGCGATTGCCGAATGTGCTTGTGTTAAAGCCTCCGAACAATCAGCCCCTAAACCCTAGGCCCCCGAACCCTCGATCCTAAACCCTGAAGCCCTGTAACCGTACCCTAGTATCAAATCTTCGTAACCAAGAGTGTGGTAGTGTTAACGTTTTACTTCGGAATTCAGGAAATTACCTGTGGTCCTCCCTCATCGGTTGATTCCTCACTTGCTGAAGCACAAGCTCGTTGTGCTCGACTTTACAGCGATTCGGGAATATTGGAGCCACATGTTCACGCATGCAGAAAGGGGGCCCGGACATCCGCTTGCTGAGCAGGGGGGAAACTGCAAACATCTGCCACTCATTCTCGATGCCGACGATGTGAAATGGACAAATGAAGAGAAACTCACCCAGGTGAGTCTAGGCCTGGTGTTAGATCAGCGGACACATTCGATGACCACGCACTTCCCCCTGTGCATCCTGAGGGAGGTGTGAAGCCCTGCAATAATAACGCACCCAAGCTAAACCCACCCTAGTAACCTAGTACTTTTTAGATATTATCCCTGACAGTCATTGTCGACCGGATTTTCGACCATTCAGGCCTTTATGAGGCCTGTCGCTTGGACCCAAATAAAATCCGATGGCATGCACGAACCCGGAACTCCCAACCGAAACCTGAACGATATGTTCCTGTGCCGAGGTGGTCGACTCCTTGAACATGTTGTTCCGAGGAGAGGTTTCCGAGCCCGACATGGAACCACCGCTGGCTGCTCTTGCCGAGCTAAGGGCAGACTGGAAGTTCTACAAAGACACTTCGAGGGGATAAATAGTATCGGAACCGGTTTCTATTGATCATGATCTCTGCTCTAGACCGTAGACCCTGAAACCGAAAGTTCTCTCGCTCTCTCTCCCTCTCCCTCTCCCTCTCCCTCTCTCTCTCCCGCTCTCTCTTTCTCTAGAGATCTATGGGTGTTTTGTAATCGCTACCTAGGAATGGCTCGGGTTCAAGAAAATCGGATGGAGCAGCAACTCTGTGTGCCACCACTGCCATGCCCGTCTGGACTCGTTCTTCGATGACCCTCGAATGTCAACAATGGAGAATATGCCCAGGCGGACACCCGAGAACTTTGCAGAGGTCTGCACTAGCTTGGTGGATGATGATGGAAGGACGAGCCGCTGGATTGAGATCCGAAAGTGTTACATTACATTAATTCTAATAATATATGTTAGAGGTATTAGTGCCCTGTCTGCAATCAAACTAAAGTATTTGCTTGTCCAGGCTCGAAGCCAAAGCCAATGTCTGCACGCAGGTGTCATCCCGGAGATCCTTGGATGGAGACCCACCATGCTTCGCTGGTGTTCGTTGCACACAGTGAATCTCGGCATCATGCTGTGGGCTGGTGCCGGGTGCATCGACCTTCTGATGTCGAAGGCACATTTAATTTCCAAAGCCAAACCCCAAAGCCTAAACCCCAAAGCCTAAACCCCAAAGCCTGAACCTTAAACCCAAACCTGTATCTACAAAATCATGTACAGCTCTGAAGTGTACCAGGGGATTTGGGGTGATGGCGAGCTGAATGCGATGCTGGCCAACGCTTACCGCGACTTTTGTTCGTGGTGTAAGGAGCGAAAGATTCTGAGCCCCTGCTGACATATGCATATGTATACGTTTCCGAACCCAGACTGAATATATGTGTGTATCTCAGGCATTCTCAGCCGAGATTTACCTCCAAGTTCCTCCGGTCCAAAGCCGGCGAGCTCGAGATGGCGGCTAAAGCTTATAACGCCACAGAGCTGCAACAATAGAAAGTTGTATGCATCCATTCATGTGTAGTCTTTCCTAGGCCGTGTGAGTAAGATGTATCGAGGCGAGGGTGATTACAAGTTGGCTGGCTCACCGAACGACGATGCTGCTTCACGAAGATGCTAGCGATCGTTCATTGCGGCTTATGGGCCAATGCATGTTGCTTGTCTTCGCTGATCAGCAAGCCAATACAAGCTCGTACTTTTTAAAATAACCAAGGCCTAAACCTTGCTGAATCCTAAATAAGCCTTAAGCTTTCAACTAATAAACCCGGTGCCTAGATTCCCAAGAACCTTAATATGCAGCCAGGTTCTACCTCGCGGATCTGATGAACTGCTCCGAGCAGGCCGGCCGATACCTTACGGACGCGGAGATCCAGCGAATGCGGAACTGCACTGTTCCTAAGGTATCACTTAGCGATAGTATGCTTGGGTTTGTAGTACAGGTATGTAAATATGTTTTGGGCTTGGAATTCCAAGGATGAGTTTATGAACGCATACGGCTGGCTCGCGAAGATGTATGCCTCATCCTCAAAGCCGTTGTTTCAGATCCGACCCAAGCTTCATGCCGCTTGCATATATTATTGGAACTTAATTTACGTAACTGTTTTCTGGAGAGCCCCCGAACGCGAGTTCGAAAATCCGCAAGCAAGCACTCAAGCCCACCCTAGGCCTAGCTATAATAAATCCTTTAAAGCCCTAACAATCAAATGTGTAGCTAACCACGACCCCGGGGCCAAGGGTATCCTCGAGCTCATCCACTTCTCCTCCGTCGAGAAATACAATTATCGACATGACCACACATTCGCGAGCGAGGACTTTGATGGTCGACTAATTGGAAGCTTGGCATTGTTAATGTATTTACTACTACGTACCATTACCAGTACTACCGCTGGCTAGTACTGCTGCCACTAGTACTATCAACAACAATAACTACTAGTACTACTATCACTGAGAACTAAATATATATATATATATGCTTGTGGTAGTACTAGTACTAGTAGTCGTCGTAGTAGTAGTAGTAGCAGTAGTACTAGGTAGTACTAGGTAGTACTAGGTAGTAGTAGTATAGTAGTAGTATAGTGGTAGTAGCAGTAGTAGTAGTAGTACTAGTAGTAGTACTAGTACTAGTACTAGTACTAGTACTAGTACTAGTACTAGTACTAGTACTATAACCACCACACTACGACCACCGCCACCACCACGGTACCACCACCGCCACCTACGACTACCGCCACCTCCTCGGTTCCTACTGCTGCTGCTACTGTATATATACTAGTACTACTATAGAGTCTATAGTACTGCTAGTACGACTGTACTGCTATATATTCTACCTATACTCGCTCTATCCTGGGATCCCAGGCATTGCAAGCTCAGTGCACACACGCAGCCTCGAGAGATCCACTTTGCGACGATTTTATCTATGGTGCCTTGCTTCAAATTTGCAGGCTTCGATTCAGGGATATAGGCTTTCGAGAAGCAGCCGAGGCTGCAAACTTCCGCTGACTGAGCTGCCGATCGATACTGACGGGGCCTATTAGCCATAGGGGTACCGGTTTAATAAGCACCGCTACGGGACGGTACGTATATTGGAGCATCCTAGGATAGCAAATTTTAAAGCTCGAGTGTCGCTAGCACATGGGCCCTAGCAGCTAGCTTAATCGCAAGACGAGGATTTCGCACGCAGAGCCGACGCACGATGCGGGGGAAATATCGTTGATCTGCAGCAGACCCAAACCCCGCAAAACCCTGCTAGGGTTTTGGGTTTTAGGGTGTTGGGGGTCAAGGTTCTGGGGTGCTGGGGTTTAAGGCTTTCGTAATTTGGGGTACTAGGGTGTAGGAGTTTCAAGACTTTTGAATCGAAGCTGGCATGTGAGCGGCACAAAGCCCCAAGCCCAAGCGCTATAAGTAATACCCGAAAGCCCAATATATGCATGCCCAGCGGCGGATCTGAGCTGCAATTCGCAGCGACCAGTGTATACGTTACACGTATACATGTGTCCGTGTGTGTATATATATATACAATACAATGTCTCTGGTTATGTCTGTGTGTGGATGTGACTGTGTGTGTGTGTGGGTGTTTGTGTTTGTGTGTACGTGTGTGTGTACACTAGTACTAGTACTGTACACGTGTGTGTGTGTGTGTTTTGTGTGTGTGTGGGTGTGTGCGGGTGTTTATTTTGGAGGGATCCTTGTCTCTACTATACCACATATATATATATGCTATATATGTGCATGTGCATGTGGCTGGGTGGTTGTTTCAGTCGTGTTTGCTGGGTGTACACGCAGTACAAACATGGTGTGTTTGTGTCTGTGTCTTTTCGTGCTCTCCCTCGTCTCGAGCTCTGTCGGGAATGGTCATATATAGTAACATAGTATAATGCGGGATTCAGAGCCCGGCGGTATTCTTCATAGTGTCACATACTTTTTAGTCAATAGACTCTTCTCAAAAGTTGCAGAGATGCCACATTTGGCATAGACGACATTTTGGTCTCAAACGAGTTGCCGCTTGCCAGCATTGGCCCAGCACTCACCCAAAACGAAAGTATTGGCCATGACGATACCTTGGAGCCTTTGGGTTCGGGGTCGTGTCAGGCGCCCAAACTCCCCTATGGTGCAGCAGGCATGACCTGCTGCAGAGTTGGCCATGCGCTAAACTCAGACACCGTGGTGCCACGAGCCCGCGGAGGGGATGGACGCTGCGTGGGTGGGGTTGGAGGTCCAGGAGGGGGGGAGGGGCGTGTCTGGTTCTTTTGTTTTCTCATGTTTTGTTTTATCTGCGTTTCAGGTGAGCAGGGGACATGTCCCACTGCTGAGGCCTTGCACGTCTTGGCCTCGGTACCGTGTTGCCACGAGCACACGAGGAAACGCAAGTATGAAACTACGGGCTGTGTTGCTACTGTGGTATAGTCCATTTTGAAACAGGCATTGAGTGCTTGTGAGCGACCATCACAAATCCGCTCCAGCTCTTTGGTTCAAACGACTTTTGAGCTGCCTTTTGCCACCATGGGAGACCGGGGTGGACAGAAGCGCAAGATCGATGATCTGATGAAGGGTCTGAATGATGTAAAGGCCACGCAGCAGCAGCAGCAGCAGCAACAGCAACTCGACAGCCTCACGACTTTAAGAACCTAGCAAAGCAAGCTGCTGAGGCGCTGTGTGCAGAACTTGGTCCCAAGATCAACCTGCCGTATCCTCTGCCTAGCCAGACGCCAGAGTAGTGGTTTGCAGCCGAAGAAGGACGCCCTCCCCTTACTGTATGTACCACTTGGTGGGCTTTTCTGACTGCACTGCTAGTGGGGACGCGATTCATTCTTCCGAACAAACTCCGCTCGACANACTAATCAGAGAGTGCGGGCTCCGGGACACTTCCTCTTTAAGCTTGAATTCGGGGACCTGTCGTTCGCAGTGTCGAGAGCCCTTCAAGCAGGTCTCGGTGCACACATTAACCAGAGTAACCGAGAGCGCCGCGAGGCCGGAGAGGGGGATCAACTCACAGTCTTTGTGCATCGTACGGCAGAGGAACAGAATCGCAGAAATCGTCGAACGAATGAAGTGCACGCCGCGGCGGCGGAAAGAGCCGTGGTGGCAAAGGCAGGCACTAGGCACCTAGAAACGTTTCACCCCTCAAAGTAGAGGGAGCACTGTAGGCGACTCATGTTAAGTCCGTGTAAGTTTTACTTTTGTCCTTCAATGTGGCAGGTAGTACAGTAGGCAGTAGCCGCTCGTGAGCCAGAGGGTTTGAGTGCTTAAACATGAAGTCGACGCCCTTTAATGCCCTGAGCCATGTTTTGTGTTGTTGATGCAGATGGTTTTTTGGGAGGTGGGCCGCTTGGCTGATTTATGTTGTGCTGAATGCATGCAGTTAACAGGAACAGGCGGCTGAACCAAACACCTTACTATCTATCCATCTATCTATCTTGAATAACATGTTTGTTGTTGATAGCCGCTACCACCAGGAAGGACATGAAAGGCATCCAAGTTGGTATTGACAAGGCTACAACTCTCCAACTTTATCATCAGAAGACCATGACAAAGGCATTTTACGCGCTATCTTTGCTGGTGCTATCTCCACCCAACACTCGCTCTACAAGTCCAACCAAACCAACCACCCAGTATGCAAGTTTTGCTGGCGCGCGGACGAGACGNATGACAAAGGCATTTTACGCGCTATCTTTGCTGGTGCTATCTCCACCCAACACTCGCTCTACAAGTCCAACCAAACCAACCACCCAGTATGCAAGTTTTGCTGGCGCGCGGACGAGACGATGCACCACGTATTCTGGCAATGCCCCCAATGGCAGCATCTCCGTGATGAACATCTACCTGGCCAGCTCCTTCAGACGGCACTGCAACTTCCTAGGTGCACCCTTCGCACTGGCCTTTTTCTACTCACAGAACAGCAGTCATCACACATTGTTCAACAGCACGAAGACCCAACTCTACTCAGAGATTGGCCTGCACACAACTATATTCATGCATTGGAGATGCACAAGATGATGGTCGACATTATCAAAGCGCGCAACAACACCAATGCNGTTCAACAGCACGAAGACCCAACTCTACTCAGAGATTGGCCTGCACACAACTATATTCATGCATTGGAGATGCACAAGATGATGGTCGACATTATCAAAGCGCGCAACAACACCAATGCCGCTGATGCTCCAGATGACTTTGATCCTGATGTCTACAAGAAGATCCCCAAGACGAAGCTGAAGACCAAACAGATCCACCGAGACAGCCTCCTACTGCGGCCCCCGACCACAAGAACCCGCAAACCGATGACAATGGTCTACTACTGTCTACAACTTTTTCAGTATGTTCAGAAAAAGAAGAACGTTTTCCGTGCTGTCATCCCGCGTGGCTCCAAGCGCCACTCTATCGGTCCTTTTGATACCGAAGAAGAAGCCGCACGAGCTGTCCAAAACTTTCTGAAGAGATGGGATTCCGGTGAAGCTCCTGTCACTCGAGGCTCGAAGCGAGAAGACAAACATTCCAAACACATTCAGAACGAGCTCCGAGCTCGACAGACTCAACAAAACCGCTAAGTCTGAAGGACGACATCAGATTCTTGACGTCGACGCGCCAACATGTTCCTTCTGCAAAAAATCAGTACAGCGATACCATATTTTGACTTTTGTTACCAGACAATGCAACAACATCTCTGACAAGGCAGACGCCGCCGGATCTACTACCAGAGCTACTACCCTTTCTAACACTAGACAGGCAGTCCTCGACAACGACATCAAGGTTCACAATCGTTCAGCACGAGCTGACAACAAACACTTCATTATCAATCTACAAAACCCGACTTGCAAATGGTGCAAAAAGCAAGTCGCCAGAGGCAGAGCTCGTTATTTCATGAAGCAGCATTGCAAGACTTCAGAGGTGTAGCAGCCGGCACGGCGCTGGCGGTAACCCTTTGTTTGGTTCCGACAGCTTACCAAGGACGCAACTACACCGCCTCGCCTCTGCGAGCGTTCGAGAACGAGCTTGGGGACGGGTTTGCAATCTTGGCTGCAAATGAGTCCCTACGGCCAGGTGGGTCCCGGGGGCAGGTCGTTGATGTGCAGCACACACAATGCCTGTCGTCTAAAGAGAGAAGCAAGGCCTGCATGCTTCTCACCGCCTTCTGCACTTTCCTGCTTTTGACGCCATGCCTTCCACAGGTTGTAGGCCATGTGATGTTTTACCTGTTGTATACTAGCAGCCTTTGTGTTGCATGCTCCCCACTGATCCTGGCGTGCTTGATGTGCTGCCTCTCAGTACTGCACGCTTGTTCAGGTTTTGGGGGTTCTTGGGTTGGTAGCTGCCTGCTTCCCTTTTTCAGTCGTTCTGGGCTCTGGCACCGCTTTGCTTTTGCATGCCGCATGATTGGAAGGCAGAGGTTTTGCTTGCCTCGCAGACGTTATCGGCCGACTGTCGTGGCTGCTTTGCCACTTCCTGGTCGGTCTTCTCAAGATCGCATGTGCATCCTTTCACAGTTAAGGTGGAGGTCATTTCACGTTGGATTTCGTGCTCCCACGCCGCTTCGTTGTTGGCATTACGAATTGCCCCCTGTTCTTCTGTGCATTGCTTGTCATTTTATTCCATGTGACCTCCCCTTGCCTGTGCCTGCAGTGCAATGGCCCATTTCTTGTCTTGAGTTCCTTGGCATTTCTTGCCTCTTCATCCTTATCCCTTCTTGCATTAGACATGTGGTGCATCAACTTGGCCTGCTGGCTACACATGTGGGTGAGGCCTCTCACCCAGGCCCTGGCAATGACCCTTGGGCTGATTATCTCTCTCGTCGCAATTCTGCCAATCAGGACTCCGCTAAATCGCACCCCAAAGATAGTAAACCCACCAATGTAGTGAGGTCCCTCTGGACTGAACTTGAAGTCGACGCTGGGGTCTTCGAATCTGCTCTTTCGCAGCTCCGCCCGGAGTCCTTTGCTGAAGGTTCACACGGTGTTGTCTTGCTCACGCGTGACATGTTTGCCAAGGCGCATAAGGTCAGAAGCACTAAGGCACTTGTCGTGATCCTTCCGGGTGGTAGCAACGACGACCTCAAGAGCCTTGGTCTTCAGGATTCCGCGATTTCAGTTCACTGGCTCCTTTTGAAAGATCCTTTGTTGGATAGATGGCAGAGGAAAGAGGTTTCCTTGATTCAATTATCCACCACTCCATGCCTCCCCAAATCCTTAGACTCCGAAGTTGCTTGGCAGGTCGAGCCCACTGTTGAAATGACTGCTGTCATGTCCAAGCGCTTGTTTACCTCCGATGCTGAGTGGGCCCAGCTTCTTGCAACCTCCCGCAGTACGGTCCCTGCCACAATCTTCGGTCTGCACTCCGACTTATCTTCAAATGTTGTCAGCTTTTACGGTTGGACCAAGGTCAGCGATTCCATGCAGAAGGTTACCTTTCGGCTTGCAGCCGTTCATAGGGACCTTGTGCTTGCAGCCTCAGGTGCATTGCTCAACTTTGTTGTTCAGGAGTTGTGTCGTGACGCGGTTGCTCGTAAAGAACGGGACACACGCACTGCTGTATTGTGGCTTCGCAAAACATCCCATGGAGATGCTCTGGTTCTCTTAAAGCGGGTTTCGTCGCACCTGGGTTTAGCGCTTGGTAACGATGGTTTCGGTATTCGTGTTGCCGCATCTGCCCTCTCAGATGCCCGCAAGATCCTTTTCCCATCCGACTCCCGCTTTGGCACGACGAACAGTCAAATTCGGGGCGCTCTCAAATACGAGATTGTTGGATTGCCGGCCGGTTGTTCCAAAAACACCATTGTCGAACGCTTTGCTGCTTGGAAAAACTCCTCTGACGAGGGTTGGCACGTAATCCCACTTCAAACTTGGTTCAGTGGTGGGCAAACTTATTGGCTTGTTGCTGCCGACGAGGCACCTCCCGGACATGCATATGTCATGAAGAACTCTCGTGTTCTCGTTCGCCCTGCTGTTTCCTCTAACGTTGCTGCGCCTCGTCCCTCAGCAGGCTCCAGACCTCGCTCACAACCCCCCCGCAAGCCTCAACGCCCACAACCCTTTGCGCCTTCTGCCCCTGCCCCAGCTGACCCCCGTGTTACTGCGCTTGAGGAGCGCATGAGCGCAATTGAGATCAAACAAGCCTCTTTGGAAACCAAACTTGATTCAGGTTTCGCTGCCATTCTGAGCCGTCTTGACAATCCCTCCTCCACACCGCGGCGCGCTGCTGAAGGACCCACTGGACAGACTCCACCTCCCAAGCAGCTGCGTGCACAGTCTGCTAAGGCTCTTCCTGCACCTTCTCCTTCTGACACTGCGTAGAGCACTTTGACTTTGGGTGCATTGCTCTTTCGCGATTGCGGACGCTTGCTCCATTGTCCTATGCATGGGTTGCTTTTGTAGTTCTTTTTGCCTGGTTCAGGTTGCGCCAGCCTCGGTTCCGCCATGTCATGATGAAAATCGACTCTTTCTGTCAGCCTTCCCTCAAGGGTGGTGCCTCAGGTCGCCGTGTCCGCTTTAAGCACAAGCAAAGCATAGCTGATCCTTGGGCTCCCATCGATGCCTTTTTACAGGGATTACAGCTGTATCGTTCACATGTCCCAGGGGATGGCTCCTGTCAGTTTCACGCCATATCCACACAATCCCGCTTCAATCACATTGAGCTGCGCCGTCAAGCTCTCGCTTATATCCGCTCTCATGCATCTGAGTTTGCGGACTTTATCACTGGTGATTCTATGGAATCTTATTTGTCACACATGGCCCGTCGCCACACATGGGGTGATCACATCACACTGCGTGCTTTGGCTATGTGCTTGAACCAGCCAATTCATGTTGCCAACCGTCACGGTGTCACCGTTGTGCCTACTGATGCTGCTCATGTTGACGCATCTCCTATTTGGGTTGCCTACAATGGGGTGCATTACGACGCAGCCCTTCCTGTTCAGATTCAGCCCGCGCTTGTGGCTCCGCATGTACCTGCTGAGCCTTTGCATCATTCTAGGCCTTCTGCAAATTGCAACTTTGCTCAGGCGCCGCCTTCATGTCCTGGGCTGCCGCTTGACTCGTCAGCTTCTGCATCTCCTTCCGTGTCACCATTTGGTGCTTCTGGTCGCACTTTTCCACGTCCTTTGCCTTTCGCGATTGCCTCCTGTAATATAACCAGTCTCAAGAAAAATGCTTCCCTCCTGGAGGGATTCCCTGATGTAATCGCTTTGCAAGAAACACGTCACACTTCCCTGAGTCCCGGTGCACTCCTCTCTAAGCTTAGGCTTCTTGGGTATAGTGCCATTTTTGGTTCTCCGGTTGTCCAACGAGCACCGTCTCGTACCGGCCAAGCCCGCACAATCTTTAATGGTCGTCCCGGAGGGGTAGCCTTGGCTTTCAAGTCGCATGTGCCTGCACAAATCGTTCCTGTTGGCAAGTGTGAACTTCGCCAACGTTTGTGGCAAACCGGCCGTTGGTTGCACTGTGTCATTGGTTACGGTAGCTCTGGTCGTGCCATTCATGTCATTGTTGTGTATGGCTACACAGGTACCTACTCACATAGCACCAAGTCCCATTCCCAGAACGAATCGTTTCTCTCTGATGTGTTTCTGGAATCTTCCAGACGCCTTGATGTGCCCTGCATTGTCCTAGGCGATTTCAATCGCCAACCTCAAGACTCACATGCTTGCCATCAGGCTTGTGTGCAAGGTGATTGGCTTGATGCTGCGGTTGCCGCTTGTCGCCTTGATCCAACTCACTTTCCTGCAAATGGTCTGTGTCGGCGCCTCGATGCCATTTTTCTCAGCAAAGTCGCTGCTGTTACCTTTCACGCGTACAGTGTCCTCGATGATACTGGCATCCCCTCGCATCGGCCTGTGCTTGTGCGCCTTACTCTTCCCGCTGTGCACAATGTCCATACACAGTTGAAACGTCCCAGGCGCTTCCCTCCTGAAGCCCTTGTCCCCACGCCCGATACTGACCAGCCGTTTTTTCAATCATGCTTTGCATCATTCGCTCCTATATGGGAGTCGCACCTGCAGTCCAATAACACTACCGGTATGTTTCTGACGCTTTCCAGTTTGGCTGAAGCCTTTCTTTGTTCTAAAGCCAATCTTCAGGTCAACAAGCGTAACTGCACCTTGTATTGTGGTCGGGGTACCAATCCCCACTTTTACTGGCAGCCCGCTGCTGCTGTGTCTCGTCCGGCTAAAGCTGGTGGTGACCAGACCACCGTTAAAGAAAGATGCTGCCGCAAACTCTGTAAACAGTTGGAGGAAATCTCCCGCAGCATACCTGCCGAGCTTGGTTCCTGGCCACAACGCCTCGCTCACCTCTGGCAGCTTACTCAGAAGCGTGCTTTGTCTCTTGACCTGTCTTTTTCTCTCGACTCCCTGCAGTCCTGTCGTGATGAGGCCATGAAGCTTGCAGACCGTCTCAGCACTGAACGGGATTATGAGGCACTCAAATGGATTTTCACTCCCACAAAAGGGAAACCTTTAAGTGGTTTAAGAGGCCCTATAGGTGCTCCCAAATGTTCCTCAAGCATGGTGACTCCTTCACGTCCTGCCCTAAGACGATTGATGCCCTTGTGCGTGATGTTTGGCTTCCTATCCTTCAGCGTGGTGCCGATGAGCCTATCCCTTCCTGGGACTCCTTTCTGGACCGTTACGGTTCTCCAATTCCGGTTCTACCCGCACTCTCCCTAAAGCCTGTAACTGCCCGCCGTTTACGCAAGACCCTCGCCCGGATGTCATCCTTTCCTGCGGCAGGTCTGGACTGCTGGGAGGTTTCGTCCCTTAAAGCACTGCCTGATGTTTTTTTGGACGGTCTCTGCGTGCTTTATGACCAAATCGAGTCTTCTGGTATCTGGCCAGAGTCCCTCTCTAAGGGTTATCTCTGCCTTATTCCTAAACCCGACTCGGATGGATCCCCCTCTTCCTTGAGGCCCTTGTCCATTTTAAGCGTAGTTTATAGGTTGTGGGCTAGCTGCCGCCTGGATGAGCTCCTCTCTTGGCAGGAGCTATGGGCACACCCGTCCCAATCAGGGTTTAGGCCTCTTAAGGAATGCTTAGACGCATGGTACCCGCTTGCTTTGCACGTTGAACATGCCTTGATCAGCGGTACTGATCTCGCAGGCTGACTGCGATGTGTTTCGTGAAGCATTGGCGTTGGTGCAGCTTTGCGTCGTTGTGTTTGTTCTCAAAAGACACCGCCGCCGCTACAATCACAGCTTTTACTGCTGCCGGCTGTTGTTGCTGGCTGGATAGACTTGCAGTGTCATGCCGTTAACCATAGCTTTTTTCCGTGTTCATCGTCAGCCCTGTTCTGCTCCGTAGCATCTCCCGCGCAATCCTATATAACTGATGATGAGATGGTGCCTGTTGTGTCACGTTACCAGAAAAACAAGCTTACGCCATTTTGGGCGACGGTTCAAGATTCTGAAATTTTCCTCCTCGTGTGAAGGCCCCTGTCGGCTTCTTCGATCCTTTCGGCCTGACCAAGGTGCAGTCCCGCCATTGGGAAAAGGGTTTTTTAAGATCAAGGGTCCCTTATTTGTAAAGGTGCTTATGTTGACATTGACGGCTTTATTGGACCATGGGTCCCTTATTCCATGAAGCTCTTAGAATAGCCGACCAAGTTCAAAGTGTTATTTCGGCTTGCTTGAAGTCAGGCATTCCATAGCGACGTCGCTTTGTTGCTGCTGTATACTGTTAGACTGCTAACACCTTGAATCTGTCATGCTGTGTTGGCGGCGTTTAGCGCAAAACCAAAGATGAGCATTTGTTGGATTTTGATCATGCGAGCTGTAAATTGCCAGTTGTCGGCATCGAACCTCTTACTGTAGGACGTGTGGGTATGTTTGCAGGTTAAGATCCCTAGCAGAAGCACTGACGATCCCGACTGTTCGCTGGAGCCTTCTTCTAGGCTCCCTTGTCAGAAAGATGGTCATGCAACAGTAAAGACATGTATTCCTTGCATGGCCTCGCCCCAGAATTGAGCAGCTCTTTCAGCTTCGCCTTAAATCATGAACTCCAAACCTCCTTTGTTTCTTCTCCCAAAGACTCTGCTTAGGGTTTCTCTCAGCGGCAGGGGAATTGCCTTACCTGCTGAAACATACACCTTGACCTAGCTTCAAAGTCCTCAACCTTGCACCCCAAACCCGAAACTTTACAGGAGGATTGCTGGATTGCTGCACGGAGTTGCGTTCAAAAAGCAGAAGTTCTGGCTAGCGGGGCCGTAAGCACTGAACCCTGTTCAAAAGGTTTTTAGCTTACATGCCCGAGGATACGGCTGATAGCGTCGGGTTGAGTTTGGAGGTTCCTCACACGTGTTTAAGACTTTTGACAGATACGTTTTTTTGGTCGTGTGCAGCCTGAGTATCAAGCCGTTGCGATCCGTGTTTACATGCAGGACGGCGACATGGAGGCTTTCAAGCGCCGCCGTGCTACGGAGCGGGGTGCAAGGGAACGGGTGGCAAGGTGGGGTTGAGAGCGACGTTGGGAGATTACGCCTTCAGGCTTTGGGGCTGAGCATGGTTGTATGATATATAAGTATTTTTGTTCTTGGGATTGGGCATGTTCTGGAACGGTTCATGGCTTGAAAGCGCCACCAGGGATTTGAACCGTTTACGTTTGGGCAAACTAAACCGAGGTTGAAAATCGGGCCACTAGCAGGCCAAGAAAGCGAAGGACCCAACGTCTCTTACACACCACACCCACTTCAAAAGCTATTTGCCTTCAAACACCCCGCCCCCCCCCCGCCGGACTCAAACCATCAATCTCAGCCCACGGGCAAACGCCACGACCGCCCTTCAGCGCCGTCTTGCAGTAACCCCGTACTATCGGAGGATCGACAATAACAATACTCTACTATGGGGCTAAGATGCTCCGGATTTTCAGGAGCTGAAGAACGGGCGTGTGGCCATGCTTGCCACCATGGGTCTCCCGGCGGTGTCGGATGTAGCTTGATGTTGTCTTTGCCTTCTTTCCCAGCGGTGGACACTGCTTTCAATCAACACCCGCCCTTGGAGTGTCCTTTGGGAGGAGAAGGCTCGTTCCATTGTGGTGTCGTTTGCAGTTCGGCAAGGTTTAGGCAGGTTTATGTTATGGGTTCTGGCTTTGAGGAGTAGCTTGTACGTGGCTGAGTTCCTGCCCCATCTCTTCGTTGCGAGGCTACATCGTCCCGGAGTACTTCCGCTTTCCAGGAGCACTCAAGCTCTGCCATGGGCTCTAGCATGCCCTACACTCTACACCAATCCTAAACTTAAGACTTATACCTTGTTGGCTGCTTAGTGGCCGTGGCGTGCATGGCTGAAGAGCTCCATGGCTTCAGAACTGTTGGTGAACCTCAAATCGGCAGAAGGCCATCTTGACGTCCTTGGTCCCCAGAGAAGGGTTGAGGGTTCCTTGCTTCAGGTGCTCCCGGAAGCTTGCCCTTCCTGAAACTCGCAATCCATCCTCCGCAAAATATTAAAAGGGGAGAAACTCCTGCGAGTTCAGAGCACCTCAGACTTGATTTCAATGTCTCAGGGTTTCGAGCCACTTGCACCCGCAGACGAGTTGCAGCGGCAGAATCGGACCAGACTCAGGGACCATCAGTTGTTAGCTGCAAAGTCCTGTCCAGTCGAATGCTCTACCTGCTGATCTTGCAACTGATCTATTGTGGGCTCCTCACTAGCCGACAGGAGGGTCCATGCCATCCAGCCAGCACTGAACAAAATGCTACTCTCACTTAAGTGCCGGAACGGATTTTATATAACTACGTACTAAATCTTAATATTATCTTCGCTGTGCGTAGGATACTGCGCGCCCTCCGCGGGCCTCAAGTTCACGGATATCCCGAACGGCCTGGCAGCTTTGAGCAAGGCAGGGAAAAGTCCCGGGTGTAGTGCGCATGCTGGGTTTGGTCAGGGTGTGCGTCCTTAGGAACCTGGATCCCGACATCGTTCTTCTTGGAGCAGGGCGGGCCGTAGTGACTTGGTGTTTTTAACAAGGACCCCGCAAGAGACCTCAGTTCAGGTGTCGGGAGCACGCTGAAGGCGTTCAAGCACAAGCCCCACACCGAAAAGCCAAAAAGCAAAGCCTTCCCCGAAGATCGGGCCATCGCGCGCCAAAGTTGGCAGGTGCCGGGAGCTGGCTGGACCCAGATCTTCCTCTTCTTGGGCCTCGTGGAGAAGGGCCTCTACACCTTCGACCCGACCCGTCAGCCGGGCGAAACTTGGAGAGCTCAGTTTGGGGGAGGGTAGCTGCTCCGACGAGCAGCTCTTGCTGTGCTTGCTTGTCTCCCCTTCCTGTTGTCATTTCTCGCTATGTACTGCTCTTGCTTCAGGCTTGTTGTGTCGTTCCGCAGCCTTTTCGTTCTACCTCTCTCTCTCTCTCTAGTTTTCGCTCCCTCGTGCTCTGTGTCTCTCGATCAGTGTTCCTCCCTTATCTTCATCGTTACTGTGTTTTTTGTTGTTCTCTCTTTCTCTCTAGAGCTCCAGCCTTTTCAGCCACGTCACCGCCACAAGCTAAGCTGTCACCCATGAATTGAGAGCTTGTAGTGCTCGAAGGGAGCTGGCCAATTTATAGCGAGGTCACCCGAGGTCACCCGAAAATAGTGGAATTAGCGACCCGACCTGACTAGAAATTAAGCTCAAGAACGCCCTATTTCAATGAAATAGGCTTGTTTTGGTGCTTTTCCTAGCTCCAGCCACCAAAAGAAGCCCATTGCAAAGGCTCAAACCCACAACAATGCCCTATTTCAATGAAATAGGCTTGTTTAGGTGCTTTTCCTAGCTCCAGCCACCAAAAAGAAGCCCATTGCAAAGGCTCACAAAAACGCCCTGTTTTGGTGTTTCAATGAAATAGGCTTNATAGGCTTGTTTAGGTGCTTTTCCTAGCTCCAGCCACCAAAAAGAAGCCCATTGCAAAGGCTCACAAAAACGCCCTGTTTTGGTGTTTCAATGAAATAGGCTTGTTTTGGTGCTTTTCCGAGCTCCAGCCACCAAAAGAAGCCCATTGCAAAGGCTCAAAACCCACGAAAACGCCCTATTTCAATGAAAAATAGGCTTGTTTTGGTGCTTTTCCTAGCTCCAGCCACCAACAGAAGCCCATTGCAAAGGCTCAAAACCCACAAAAACGCCCTATTTCAATGAAATAGGCTTGTTTTGGTGCTTTTCCTAGCTCCAGCCACCAAAAGAAGCCCATTGCAAAGCCAGCCACCAAAAGAAGCCCATTGCAAAGGCTCAAAACCCACAAAAGCGCCCTATTTCAATGAAATAGGCTTCAGCCACTGAAAGAAGCCCATTGCAAAGGCTCAAGGCTTGCTTTGGTGCTTTTCCTAGCTCCAGCCACCAAAAGAAGCCCATTGCAAAGGCTCAAGGCTTGTTTTGGTGCTTTTCCTAGCTCCAGCCACCAAAAGAAGCCCATAGCAAAGGCTCAAAGGCTCAGAACCCACAAAAACGCCCTATTTCAATGAAATGGGCGTTTTGGGGCTTTTCCACCAAAAGAAGCCCATTGCAAAGGCTCAAAACCCACAAAAAACGCCCTATTTCAATGAAATAGGCTTGTTTAGGTGCTTTTCCTAGCTCCAGCCACCAAAAAGAAGCCCATTGCAAAGGCTCACAAAAACGCCCTGTTTTGGTGTTTCAATGAAATAGGCTTNATAGGCTTGTTTAGGTGCTTTTCCTAGCTCCAGCCACCAAAAAGAAGCCCATTGCAAAGGCTCACAAAAACGCCCTGTTTTGGTGTTTCAATGAAATAGGCTTGTTTTGGTGCTTTTCCTAGCTCCAGCCACCAAAAGAAGCCCATTGCAAAGGATTAAAACCCACAAAAACGCCCTATTTCAATGAAATAGGCTTGTTTTGGTGCTTTCCCTAGCTCCAACCAAAAGAAGCCCATTGCAAAGGCTCAAAACCCACAAAAACACCCTATTTCAATGAAATAGGCTTGTTTTGGTGCTTTTCCTAGCTCCAGCCACCAAAAGAAGCCCATTGCAAAGGCTCAAACCCACAAAAACGCCCTATTTCAATGAAATAGGCTTGTTTTGGTGCTTTTCCTAGCTCCAGCCACCAAAAGAAGCCCATTGCAAAGGCTCCAAACCCACAAAAAGGCCCTATTTCAACGAATTAGGCTTGTTTTGATGCTTTTCCCAGCTCCAGCCATCTGGCAAAACTCAAAAGTCTAAAAGCCCATCACCCAGGCTCAAGACCACCCAAAAAGCCCTATTTCAATGAAATAGGCTTGTTTTAGGCTCGACAGACTCAAAATTCCACAAAAAGGACGCTTGAACCCTCGGCTGTCCTCTCCGTCATCTGACCAGCTGCATCGTCGTCATCATCGCCAACACTTACTCTCCCCTCCAGAGTACCAGCAAATCTAGACCATAACCGGTCATTTTATTGCCAGCTGAATTTAAGAGGATTTAGCGACCCGACCCGACCTGTGAATGTAGCGAAACTAACGACCCGACGCGACCCGACCTGACCCTAATTTGGGGAACGAAACTATTCTAAATTAGCCGGAGGGAGACGGGGCAGCCAGCCAGAGCCTTAACATTCCAAAGCCTCTAGCTCCGGCTTGCTACGGAACCGGCTGATTTCGGGTCTTTGCCGGAGGAAGCTTGTAGCTGCAAACCTCATTTTGGCAATGCCAGAGGGTTGCTGCCCCAAGCACCAGCTCAAGTCAGCGCTACATCACATCTGAGGACTATAAGAATGCCGGTGTGCTGGGCGTTCCGAATGGCAGCACCATGATGCCTGGCGAAGGCCTATAGTTGGCGCGCTTAGGGTTTCGAGCTTATAACTGTCTCAACTTAGCCTTAGAAGCCGTCGCTCACACGTACGTGCACGTGTTTCGATGTGCGCACTGCATACAGCATACAGCATGCAATGTTGTCTGTGTGTGTAAGTTGTGTGCATATATACACACATACATGTGTGTATATGCATGTGCATAATATATACCCGATGCATGTGCATGTTGTGCGAGTGTGTGTGTGTACTTGTGTTAGCATGTATAGATACATAACCAGATAAACTTTCATTCCTCGTTTTCATTATGATAATATGTATATCTATTTATGTATATACACACAAATACATGCATATGAGCACATACATGTATGCACGTGTTCGTGTGCTTGTATCGTACAAGTAGCATAGAGACCTGCAAGTGCCAAACCCGCATTGACTGCGACCATGGGGGCTTGTAAGCCTTGGCTGCATGAAGCCCCTTTCTGTCTTCCGTTGTATCACTCGTCCCCACACCCCAACTTCTTGTAAACCCCAAGATGCTTCGAGCCCATCACCTTGAATCCACAAAGCAAAATGCTTTGGCACCCTGCCCCTCTTTCGATTGCCGAAGCCTTTGGAAGGCCGAAATCGCAAGCTCAACTCCGAGCTGGCGAATGGCAGGTTGGCCATGATGGCTGCTCGGCATGTGGTGTTCCTCTAGTCTCTGTGGCTGCTCGTTGCTCTTCGCGATGGGTACCATCATGACATCTAGTGATTTCTTGACAGTAGCCACTGCTACTGCTACTGCCATTGACGCTGCTACTCCTACTGCTCCTGCTACTGTTACTGCTACTGCTACTGCTCCCGCCCCTGCTGCTGCTACTGCTACTGCTACTAGCGCTACTGCTAATCCTACTGTTACCGCCAGCACGTACCACGACTAGTACTGCTATCGGTACTGCCGGTACTACAGCTACCAACATCAAGACTCCAGCAAACAAGACGACTACGGCAGACTGCTTCTACGCGAGTCATCGTCTTCGTCGTTCAATCTGACGTGTGCTCCTCTGTCTCGTCAGCTTGTGATCCTAACAGTCTGTTGATGGAGTTTTGGGTCGCGGGTCAACGCCAGCTTCGGGCTGCAACAACCAAACCTAAGGTGTCAAAAGCAGTTGGCATAGAACTGCCGTATTTCGAGCAACAAATAGACGAAATGCCACACACGGGGCTTCTGCCTGCATACTCGTCTCAGGCCATCATTGGCATGTTCTTCCAGGTGGCTTGGCAATGCAAGTTAGGGCGTACCGCCTCGCTGAGCCATGGAATTTCAGAATCCGCAAGGCCGAAATGACATTTTGAGCCACCGAAAGTGTGCGAAACTGAAGCTTATCATCGTGTCAGGTGCTTGTTTTATTGTTTTTGCATATTAGTGCAACACAGCCTCCTCTACACGCCGTTGTCAAGTGAACACGGTGGATGATGATGTACTTCCCTCGTGGCAGCTTCAATCAAGTCCCGTAACAAGAACCCAGTCAAGCTGCGGCAAAGGCATACGTTCCCGGCCAAAGTATACGATCAGTTTAGGGATCATCGGGGGCCCACGGTCTTTGTGACCGCTCGTACAGCGTCGATGAAGCGATTGTTTCCTTGGGAGAGTGCTGTGAGGATGGCCTCACGGGCAGCGCCTGGGGTGATTGGGCCGCGTACACCGAAGCTGGGTCTTGTTTAGGTTGGGGGCTTTTGGGTCAAACGACTTTCTCTTTCCTGATAATAAGGTGTGCTGGATCGGAGAAGTCTTTTTCATAGTGGAGTGCGATGAAGTAGTTCCGAGCTTCTGCTGTGATTATATGAGGACAAAGCCCACCAACACACAGTTCTGTCGATTCTCAGCTTGAGTGGCATGTCAGGTCGGCTGTGCAAGAGTTTTTCAGACCGGCTGGCTCACATGCTTTGCATGTCAGGTCTCTGTCATCCACAGTCATTTAACAGAACAGTGCTGAAAATTACTGTCTGGCAGCAAGCCTTAGTAGTTAGTTGGAACACGAACCCGCTTTTGTTGTGTTTTCCATTACTCATTACGGTCGGCAGCGGGTCTCGAGGCACGAGCATACATACATGACGCATCTTCAATTCTCTGCTTTCGAACTTGCGTGCATGCCTGCCCCGCAGCATCAAGCAGCCGTCAACAAATGATTGTCGACCCCTTGACAGTAACTTGAAAAATCAGCGGCCACCAACTTGCAGTAACCATGTGCCAAGAAGGATTCCCCCCTTCGTGCCTTCGAGAACGAGCTGGGCGTGCAGGCCACACTGCTTATTCGTATTTCAGGCTTGAGGGTGTCAAGCTGGTGTGACGCCCAAGATTCATCTCGCTGAATGACGAGGATGCAAGCAAAGCACACTCATCGAGCTTCTACATAATTTGGCTGTTCAGCTTCAGCGACGCGATTGCAAAGGCTCATTCGACCGAGGGGTCCTAGTCTATTGTTCACTGGCTCGGAGGCACTTCTGTTCTCCCTCGTTGGCTGGCTGGCTAACCCCGGCTGATGCGCACGAAGGTAGCCGTATCTGACCTGTAAAGGTATACACATTATGTCTGACCGTCTAAGTTAGTTGGCCGGTATTTTGCTGTCTCAATCATTCGTCTAATTCTGGTTTAGTGACGATTTCTTTGCTGGTGGTTTGGTTAGTTGGCTGGTTTGCCGGTTCAAGGCATTTGCACGTTACCCATTGATTTTCAAGCTACCGCTGTAGGTCTAGTTAACAGCTTGCTTCTTGAATTAGAGAGTGGAGCCGCCCCTGACCTGTGAATCGCGCAGTGGAGGAAGGTGGCCACATTACTCAGGTTAGGTTCGGACAGTAAGTTGACGTCTAGTTCGTTTTGTGCTGACACTTCGACGGAAGTCGTGACATCTTAAGTTGGAAGAGGTGCGCAAATCTTCCCAGCCCAAACACAGAACAAATACCGTACAAGGAGGTTGCTCCTGAAAGCTCATACTCCGGAATACCACGTTCCTGCGCCACTCGTGTGAGGCTCCGGTGGGTTACTGGGATCCGATGGGAATGTCCAAGGATGGCGATGAGAAGACGCCCCTTTGGCACAAATCTTAAAGCTTGGGGTTCAGGGTCGGTGCGATGCAAGCGTCGATTTTTCTGCTGTTGAGTCATCCCACCCACACCACCCCATCCCACCCTGTCCGCCCACCCCCAACCACACCCTGCGCTCCCGCTCCCACGCACGCGCAGACCCACACCCACAGACCCACACACCCACACACCCACACACGCCCACACACCCACACACCTACACACCCACACGCCCACACACGCCCACACACCCACACACACCCACACACACCCACACACCAACACACCCACACACATCCACACGCACACACGCACAGTTTGGATTGTAGGGAGTTTTCCTCTTTGACAGGCCGTAAAGCAGCTTGCAAGATTCCGTCTTGCAAAATTTGTTGAATCTTCCAAATCATAGAGGGACGTTTAGACTGATGCATTCACTTACTTTTTCCCTTGTTCCAAAACCGCGGAAATCCGACTCACTATTGGCCACCCTAAGACCCATTCGCATCTGAAGTGTGGTGTGTTGGGCTTGGGCAAGCAATCTGCAATCGGTATTTCAGTGCAAGACACCTGGATACATGCTGAGCCGACAAATTTCTGTGCTGGCTTCCATTTCTCGTGAAGATCACTGCTTTCCGGCATGTTCCTGCCGGCCACGGACAGGCAGCACGGCTGCACCCCCGTCCTTCACGATTCCTCGCAATGTTCGGATTGGCAGTGTCAGCGTGCATGATGCTCGCATGCATACCGTGTTTTGCACGTGTCGGCATTTATGTTCCCTGTTCCTAAGTATGTTCGAACCCTGCATGTGTCGGAGTGAGTCGATTCGAGGTTCAGGTCATGAAAGCCTGGATTGAGCTGCCACTGCCGCACACATGCGGTACATGCGCGCTAATATTAACAGTCACGGTCTTGAAGTCTTGTAGCACTTGCAATGTTGGATTTTGCATGTCGGTTCTTCGCGTCTCACTTTTGAAGTTCCAGCGGATGGCTCTTACCCTTTTATGAAAATCATGGAGCCGAGGGCCTTGAATTGCCTCATCGTAAATTCTACACTGTGCTCCTTTAACGAAGATTGTCATCCTTGTTGAATCTTCCTTTCTGCAGTCCTTGCATGACTTTTGGCAATCCGTCCGCTTGCTGGCGTCCAGCTAGTTCAGGTAGCACTGTGCTTGCAGTGTTTTGTGCTTGCGACTCCTATGTCTGTGTTGTGCGTCAACAAATTCATCCAGGCCGGCAAGTCCGAGCAGAATGCCATTCGGACAGTGTTCTCTATAAGAAGGCTATCTCCGATGGAAAATGAGGCCCTTTTGTTGCAGAGTGTTACGAAAGCGATCCGGACTTCCAGCGGACATGAGCTTAGCCTGGCGAGGCCGCATGCCCAAAGTATACACTGTCAGTGTTGTCTGCCACCGCCGGAGCTCAGGCATTGAAGCAGTTGGTGGAAGCAAGGGCCATCAAACCACTAGACAGCATGAAACTGCCTTCGGAGTATAAGCAGGCCCGCAATGCAGTGGTGCATCAACTCATCATGACTGACCCCGACAGGGCGTTCTATTACAAGCTAGTGTTGGCTGGTGGGCCATCCGAAACCTCCAAGGATCTTCTGGACGAGGCTGGCCAATGGGTAGCTTCGCGAGGAGCAAGGCAAGCTGGTTCCTTGCGCGTTGCGCACGGGATAGGCTTAGACAGCCCGGTGAGCGACGGGACGTCGACAGACTGTCGCAGCCTTTCAGGGTTGTGCTAATAGGACTCACGGTGCTGAAAGACTTGTACATTTTCCTGAAGGGGTGCACAACGTAGCCGAGTTTCCGAGGCAGGCCGTTCCTGCGTTGCTAGCAGCCCTGAAAGCCAAAATACCGGCTGATCAGCGGCGCACGCCGGAAATGCAGCAGTCTCCTCAGCCGCAGCTGGCCCTGGGCCAGTCGGGAGCGGCAAGCCCTGCATCGATAGTAACCGGGACGTGCCCTCCGGCCCTTCAATTAGAATAGTGTCTCACCCCGGACAACATTGTTGGCCTACAACCCCAGGGGGATGAAAACGCGGGAAACTATTTCATGCGAATTAAGCCAAACCTTGCGGGGCTAATGGCCTCACACATCCTCTGCAGCGAGGCTGGACCAATTTTGAGGAGATTCCTGAATGGGGCTCAGCCTTTTCAGTAGCATTTTCTCCCTGCAAGCGGAGTTGTGAAAGGGGGCTGAATTGGCTCTCCTTCATTTAGGCTTGCGTAGGCCAAACCTTCGTGCAGACGCAAAAGAGCTCTCAAAAAAAACCCAAGCGTTGACCAGCCCTGTACCTTAAACGGCCCCAGTTCTATGAACCTTCTAAACTTCTAAACCTCCCAAATCTCATATCCTTCCGTAAATCCGTGAAGATCAAACATTCCAAACATCAAAAAAGCCGGATGACCCAATGAATCCTAAACTTGGTCCAACCCCAGGGATTGAAATTTAAGCAACCCCAAAGAAATCATTGAACAATCCCAAACCTGACGAGTTCAATATGTTAGTCGACCCCATTCTAAACCAACATGTGGGTGTGTTCTGCATGGTTATAAGATGCCACAAGATTGCACGTCAGGCGCATCGCCCACCCTTGAAGTTCGAATCCTCTACCAGCTCCCTAAAACTCGATGCACATCTGAAAACCCTGGCTGTGCAATCATGTTTTAACAATGCCGAAGCCAAGTCCACACGTTTGTTATCTAAGTCGCTCAAGTCTTCCATGTTTTTGTCCGGCAGCAAGTTGAGGGATTGAGTTTGGAGTTTGCGAGCTCGTTGTCGGGTAGTACCGAGTCCCGGATTGATCCCATATCCTGCGGCACCACTTAGCAGCAGTTGCCCCGGTCACACTTCGTGCGCTTGCTGCGAAATAGTAGCTGATACGCGCAATATCTTGCAGTTTGATCATTGAAAGAAGCGAAATAATGAGGAAGGACGAGTACACGGATCTACCTGGTTTGCTCACGGGTTGCCATTGTGACAGCCCATGCACGAAGACGGACTTCCTGTTCCTGCTTTTTGATTGCGCAGTGCGAGAGTGTCCCCACCCTTTGAACCACAATTTCGCAGGCAACCGGATGAAGCTTTCAGGCATGCACAGACAAGGCTACTTCAAACCCTATAAACCTCAAACCGGCACCAAAAGAACTCGACATAAACTGCGCCGGTGAGGTTTCGCCGTCGCCGAGAGTCCGAGCTGAAGTGCGACTTCCCAGTGTCGGGCTTCCGGGCTTTGGGGTCCTAAGTAGGGCCTAGGGGTGCCCAATTCAGTTGAAGGATGCAGCTTGTTGTTCTTTCTGAAGCCTGATGATCTCAAGGTTACAGATTGGCCAGTTTACCCCCATTTGCTCTATGTGGGCCGCATTTCGCAATATTCTTGAACGAGGCATACGTCGCATGTTTTTTGTTTCTTTGTCGCTTGCCCCTCATGTTGGAGGTCCTGGGTTCCGCCTGGACCCTGCCAAGAATGAAGAAACCTTGAGACCTAAACTGCAGGAAATTTTTAATCATTAATCATGCATGAACATGTAACATGTTCTCCCTCGTGTCCTTGTGAACCGCAGAAAGACAGAGCCCGTCTTACGATCTCGGTCGTGAAGCCGTTCCATGTGGGTGGGTCTAACCTTCAAAGCTCCTTGAACTCCAAACCCCAACCACCTAGAGCCTGTAAGCCTAAAGCTCTGCAACCCCAAACCGCAAGCCCTAAACCCAAACTCCCTAAACCCCCAATCCATAAATAGTCTAAACCAGGAAGCCTGGAACCCCCGAACGTCTAGACCCCCAAAACCCTTACAGTTTAAGCTCGACACCATAGCCCAATAAACTAGCATGAGCCCTTGAACGCAAGGAATGGACGGGTCGCCATGTTTGCTGCCATGGGATGCCCCTTGGTTCGATGTTGGAGGTGTACTTGGATGGTGAGGGTTACGGGGCTGTTAGGGTTTAGGTTTTCAGGGGCTTAATTGGGGGGTTTCAAGACGTAGAGTTGATAAAATGTCTCAATTTGTGGAGCTTGCCAGTTTGGGTTTTTTAAGGTTTCTCTAGCTCTGGGGTGCACGGTCATCCGTGCAGATCTCAGCGCCACAAACATGCCCTTCACATACGAGGTTGTAACTTGTGAGCCTCCAAGCTTTGCTAACTCATGCCATTCCAGTATCCAGGCACTTGCCGCCTTGGAGTCTTCTCCCACCACAATGCCCTATTCGACCGATTGCACCTGTTACGTCACGTTTGCACAAGTCAACTGTAAACTTTGTACTCTCATCCGAGTTGATCCGTTCAACATGTTGAGAAAAGACTGCCCGGCTCTGCCAAGTCATCACGCCGGAGTACTTCCGCTTCCCCGGGTTCCTGTCGCAGCAGCCTCAGGAGGGTTTCTGTGTTTGTTGTTTTAGCAACGCTCAGAGTGCAATCTCGTAGGCTGTGAGTACTATAAGGCATATCACGCCTCCGCAATTTTTGTGCGCTTATAGCGAAAGGAGCCTGAAACAAGTTTAGGGTCTGGTTCTCGATGTATCGTGTTTTTGAGGTAGTACTGGTACCTACCAATACCTTTTGGGTGTAGGGTCGAGTTGTTGGCTGCAGGAGTTTAACCTTTGTGGTTTCATGTCAGGTTGCTGTTATCTGGCCGACTATTCAGAAGATCGTTTCAGAGCCTACGCAAATCTGGTGCTCAGGCCAACCAAGGGCCTGAAGTTCGCTGATGTCCCAAACGGCCTGGCTGCTCTCTCCAAGGCTCAACTAGGACACACTCAGGTTGTGATTTCGGGAGGGTTTGGGATTCAAAGAGCCTGGGTCAGGGTTGCACTGAGTTCAAGCGCATAATTAATGTGAGTTCTCGTCAGTCGAGATGACGCGGGGGTCTTCAGCGGGAAGGTGAAAGTCCCTAAACCCGACACCCTAACGCCCTAACGCCCGATTGGGGTTTTAGCCTCAACACCCTGACTCCCCGATGCCATGTCCGACCTTTCTACCTGTAGGTCACTGGCCGCCATGCTCTGCCTGTTCCACCTGCTGGTATCATAGCACCGTTTGGACGTCGTACAACTATGCAACGATCAACCCGTACCCGTGCTTACCTTGCAGTGAGGCATCATCACCTCCCTGCCAGGCTTCCCCTCCTCCTCCTCCTCCTCCTCCTCCTGCTCCTCCTCCGCCCCTACCTTGTCTTCGCTGTTCCTTTTTCTTTTCTTTTGAGGCTTGCCCTCCGCTTGCCACGGACCAGCCGTTGCTTTTTAACTTAGGTTTGTGGTGGTTGGTTTTGCATGTTGCGTGGGCGGTTCACGCACTCCGCGAGCTCCTGCCACACCCAAAAAGTGCACCCGCCGTCCTTCACACTCGCCACACGCGATGCACCCTCAGCTCTATCGAAGACGACTGTCTTGGTTTGTTCATCACTACTTAGTCACTACTGTTCCCGAGCAGTGACAGACAGAATTCTGCTACCACAGGGGGGTTGACCTAAGTCATAGCGTCTAGCGGAAGTCGTTGCGTGTGAGCGTGGACATGGGGATAAGATATATCCTAGCCCTATCGAGTTAACGAGGCAATGCTCGTAAGTAGTCATGAAG
>BGNK01005513.1:0-37682 GCA_003297005.1 Symbiodinium sp. clade A Y106
ACACCCGCACACCCGAACACCCGCACACCCGCACGCACACGCGCACGCACACACACGCACACACACACACACACACACCTTATGGCCCTTCCTTTGTGGTTTATTCACCGAGGGAGAGATTTACAACATCCCAAACTCTCCGCTCCACCGAACATCCCGCGGCTCGTCTTTTCAGGAACTATCGCGACAAAACGGCTGCCGACCTTGCCGGGGAGTTACACTCAACACCCAAGCCACTCGACATGGGCTCCTGGAGAGCTGTAATATATGGGCCTCAATAGTTACCAATACTATTTTGGGGGTCTGCATTATTAAACATTATTAATTATACTATAGAGTTATAGTAAGGCGCCTAAATAATTACCTATACTATTTTTTTTTGGGGGGGGGTGCCTTAGTATAATTATGGTATATGGGCCCCAAAACCCTATTCTAAGTATTAAGGCCACTATATTACTTCGTAGTCGAGCAGGTCATGGATCGCCTGTCTTGGGGGATGTATCAAACCCCTATATAGTCTCATGACCCTGAGTTTCCAAAGGGAGCTAGCCACGTAAGTTTAGTGGTGCTTGAACATGTGAGTCCAGGTTGTAAGAAGCTCAAGATTGCTCTTTCAGGGCATCTCCAATGTTGTTGAAGCCCTAAGCCCAACAAAAATCACTAGGCCAATCCTAATCATTTAATGCCTAGATCGTAATGCCTCTTGGGTGCTTGCATTTCATCGGGTGGAGGAGTTCCCGTCGGGCCAGTCGGGTTTGATGTGTTTGGGCTGAGCATTCATGGCTTCAAAATGAACTATCCGGCGGTCGAAGCATATGGTAAGTTGCTTAAACAACAAACCCCCAAACGTCAGGTTTGGAAGTCGTCCAGAAGAGTATGTCACTTTCAGAAAACGCTCACCCCCATGCTCCTTATTCATTGCACCCTTCCAAGTAAGACGCCGCCATGCAGCGAAGGAGAGACTCCACGGTCATTTCCCCTGCTCCAGTGCGAGCACAACCTTCCGACCGAAAAGCCTCTCCTTGAGAGTCCTACTTGCGAGAGTCCAAATCCCAGAAAAAAGGGATGTTTGGCACATTTCGACCCTCTGCGGCCGCCCCAGGGTTGAGGGTATCTGACTGCCCAAACACCTACTCTCTCCTAGGCTTCTGGAGCTTTGCACGCCCTGGGCCCTGTGCCCTACATCTTCTGCACCCCGAATATCATTGAATCAACCCTAAGCCCCAGTTGGAGGCAACAAAACCACAAAACCCAAACCCCCAGAAAGTGTGCTCAGTTTCCTGGCTGATGCCTTGCGCGGCGATGTGGATGCCTCAAAGACCTGCAAGCTGTTGGTGAAGGACATGGGGTTTCGGGTCAGGCCTCAGGGTTGAGGTTTAGGGTTTTTGGGCTTAGGCAGCAAGGAGACCCGGATGCAAAAAGGTTTCGGGATTGAGGCTATCGTCAGAAACCTGGATGCAACAAAAAAGGATTGAGGGGCTATATGCTTGATTTCAGCTAATCGGAACAGAGTCTGGGTTGAAGAAAGGTGGTTGAGGATATGCACGGGGGTATGCTCAATGCTGGTGGATTCGGAATTCGGAGGTCCTTAACGGCAACGATGAGGATGACTGTACCTTAGCAGGCTACATGGAAGGCCGACTTTGAAGTAGTTAATCGGACATGCTTAAGCTTGTTCTGCCACTTGATTTTCGAATGTTTCAGTGTTGGAGGGTCGAAACACTGCTCGTACTGGGATGCACTATCAAGCTAGATGGGCGGTAAAGTTTAGACGATGGAACTGGAGGCATCGCCGCATCGGTGCAGTGCGATGAAGCATTAGGAAGCGACACATTAAAGACAACATCGCTTCACATAATCTCACCGTGGGATTCGCCTTACAAGGCGAGCGAAGGGGTCAGCCTGCAAGACATTCAGATAGCTGGCTTCGCTACGAGCATATGGGAAATGCCTCCCGGCAACAGCCTACATCTGCAGTCCTGATAAAGCTTCACATGCTCCCTCCGATCATGGACAGTAGCATTTCCAAGCTTTAGTCTGCGAATAGTACAAGTGGTCTTTCTCATAGTTGGGTAACATTTTATATTGTGTATGGGCACTTAAGCCCAAGAAGGAAAAGAAGTTATCATTTTAAATACTATCCCAACCATGGAGGAGTTTCAGAATTGGAGGGACCCCGAACGCAGATGCAGAGTACCAGTATCGGGTTGTTATTCGAACGACCCCTAGATTCTATATGGAGGATGTCTCGTTGCAATAAGAGATCTCTGTACCAGATTGCAACGCAGGCTGACAAATTTGAGTTTCAGCACTGAGCTTTCATCAGAGCAAGAGCAGTTCGTAGGGTTCGGTAGAGTCCTAAGCTCCGAAATTTGAAAATACGACCGCTGACCACTGAGAAGTGCTGTCTGGAGGAGTTCTCGACCGCTGCGCGCCTGAGCTTGTAGGCGGTCGACAAAATACCGTACAGACACTGTCTTTGCTGCAGATTCGGGGTGGTGGCTGGAATCGAGGTTAGGAACGCCTAGGTCGGGGTCGGTTTGAGCTTCCATAGCTTGCAGGTTAACGGTAGTCGCGTAGCAGGCCCACCCTAAACCCTAAACCCGTACATCCTAAACCCAGAATCCTAAACCCTAAGCCCTAAACCCTAAACGGTTTGCAGCAACAAAGCGTGAACAACTTGGGCGGACCAGGGCCAGAAGCCCTGGAAAGCTTGCTGACATGCGTATACCCAGAGGCTCCATAGTAGTACCTTTTTTGGGGTTCTTCATATTTAGAATCCTACAAGGTAATCCCAAAAAGGAACTACTATGGAGCCTATGGGTATTGACAGTTATTGATCAGGACATTTTTGTCAGGGTCGTGGAACCCGCTGAGGACAAAGGTATCCTCAGCTGCGGTGCGCAAGCACAGAATCGATGCGCCCCGTTCCATTTATTCTTCCGGAAGGGGGGGAGAAGTCGGGAGAAGAGACCCTGGCAAAGCCCAAAGCATCTAAACAGCGATGCAAGAGTGTAATCCGGAGCTTTGTCATTCGAGGTCACCCCGGCCTTCTATTTCAACTCTGGATTGGCATTGAACCCCTTCCGTTATCTAGGAGCGGGTTGAATGCCGACCTGTTTCAGGACAACGAAGAAGACGAGCATGCGAGCTACCCACAGTTCTCGGAAGACAGACGAAGATTTCCTGTAGAAGACTGTAGGGTCTACCTAGTTGCCAGTCGGTCCTCGTATACAAGCAAATTTAGGGCTTAGGGTCTATAGGGCTTAAGTTATAGAAAGGATATCAGTACAGCATAGTGCTACGGCAGTCTGAATGCCATGCTGATATAGTGCAGCCCAAGGCACATTGCCTGATGCGGCATGGTTCGACGAAGGCGAGTGTGATTTTGTACAGCGTGCTGTGCATCAGATCAGTGTCGCGATACCAAGTGCAACAGGAGGTGCTAGCTGATATACAATGCTTCATACACCTACTGGCATAGTAGAGTCATGTAAATTTACAATTATGTTTATACATATACACATATATACATAATATGTATGTATGTATACATATTTATTTATTTGTCACTTGTTTGTCTATATCTTTGTTTGTACAACTACACACATACACAATATATATATATATATATATATATACATATCTAAAAGTGCACACACACACACACCTTTGCACACGAACAGACTTATTGCAGATCATGCCATGTTCTTGCGGGAAAAGACTGCAGTTAGCGCAGTGCACGCTTTTAGCTTTTGTTGGAGAGCATTGAGACCTAGCGGCTCAGCACGTTTGAGGTTTCGTCCCTAAACCCTAAAGCCTAAGCCGCGAACCCTAAGGCCCTCGTGTACGAAGAAGCAACAAAGTCTTCGTCCTTGTCGGCAGCCGGCTGAACCCCAAAGCCGGAGTCATATTAAATATGAGATGCCTCCCGACTCTCGTCCCTCTATCCCCTGCAGTAACATACCTATCAGTCATCCACAAGCTTACTCCCCATCCCGTTCTGAGAGTCAGAGCGGCTCGTGCAGAAGATCATTCGAAACCCAAGGACTTAAATCTGGACGCCCAACCCCAAAGCCCTAAATCCCTACACCCTCAGCTGCCGTAAACTCCCAAAAACCAAGCTCCGAGCAACAAGGGTGCTCCATGCCGTTCTTCGTCCCTGCCTGTTCATCCGGCGAGCAACTCCACCTTAGCAGGCAGTGCCTTGCAAATACAACTTTAGGAGTTTGTGGTTTAGCTCGGGCAAGCTAAGAGTCGGGTGGCTGGTGCATGTTTCTCTCGCGCAGATTCCGAACACCTTCATCTGAGCATTTGTGCATTAGTTCACATTGCAGACCTGTGTACATTCCAACATGCCCTTATTCTCCTCTGTGTGTGTGTGTGTTGCACTGTTGCTTGTTGCATCGTTTGCCATGGCAAGGTTCACATGAGCTGCAGCTAGACATGAATTGCCATTGTCTTGACGTGCGTGGTGGTGGTAGTAATTCCTGAAACGTGTTCATCTAGACTCTAGACTCTAGACCTTGCTTCGCCTGGTGTTGATATTTCCTGCTGGTGATCTCGGCCACACATTGTCCAGCACCAGCACTCAGCATCATCATCAGCATCAACCCACCTAGTGCTGTCATCTTCGCATGCTTGTCATCATCGTGGTGGCAGTGGTGGTAGTTAGCGTGGAAGGTGTCGGCTTCGTCTGTGCGTCCAGAATGCGTGTAGTCGATGTAGGCATTGCTTTGCTAATGTAGGAACCTGATTAAGAAACCTGGTCCTAGAACCCCAAAATAGTAGGATTCGTTTAAGGAACCATAATAAAGGCCCAAGCTTTCTTAATCAGGTTTCTACATTATGTCGTGAAAACTTTCCATTTTAGGATCTCTGAGTTCCAACCCCAAGTAATCCAGGTACTTTTATTGGGAGTTTCCGAAAATAGGGGACCCCAATATAGTACCTGAAAAAGTAGGGTCCTTACTCTAAGGACCCCAAAATGCGGTACCCACAATTTTCGGAAACCCCCTTATAAGGTCACACGACAGGCAGGACTTCAGCCAAGTTCTGGTTTTAGAAATGAGATGCAAGCCTTCCTCCAGTTAACAGAAAGGTTCCTCCTCAACTTCGGTCCCTCGACGAGATCCCAGAGCCACGGCAACTACGGATATCTTGCCATAGATCGGTTTCTTCGGCACCAAACACCCTCCCAACCCCTTCTTGCATGACACCCAGAAAGTACATACACAAAAATAAAAAGAAAGCAACTGAGCAAGAAGACCTTCGCGACTCTGGTGCGCTGCATGAGATATAGGTGTCGGAAGAAGTACCGTTAGTATTTCTTAAGCGATAATATTTCTGGTTTAATACACTCAAACACCCTATTCTAACGATTAACGCCCCGCTATTACATCCGAGCCAATGCAAGCGTTGCTTGTCGACACGGTGCTTCGAGAGCATCAGTAAGCCGCAGTACGCTCAGACGCAGCTTGCCCGGAAGAACAGGCCTTGGCAAAGCCAAGCCACATTTTTAAGCCTCGTTGCCCCCTGGGGTCCAACAGCCTAGTAAACCCTAAACCCTAAACCCTATAATTAGAGTGTAAAGTCGCCATGAACCCTAAATCTCAGAAGCCCGAACACCTAGAACGCTAAGGACCCTAAGGGTATCTTACGAACAAAAACTCAGAAGCCAGCTGCCGCAATCGCGAGCGCGGCTTGGAGTAGTCTCGTGTTAGTTTTATCTCGTCTGGCCTCCTCTTTGGGTCTGAGAACTAGAACTACTCTTAGCACCCGCTTATCGCCCCTAAGAATTCCCAAATGCATGTCATGGCGTCCCCTAATGTAGGAACCTGATTAAGAAACCCTGGGCCTATAACCCCAAAATAGTAGGATTCATATAAGGAACCCTAATGAAGGCCCAAGGTTTCTTAATCACTTTCCTACATTGCTCAGAGCACACCCCCTATCGCCGCTAATATTCCCACATACATTGCATGGCGTCCCCTGATTTGGAAGAGAAGCCTCGACATCCCTGAGCCTAAACCTCACCTCACTCTTTCGAGTCTGAGTGCCAAAAACCCCCGAAATCCTGAAGCCTCGAACTCTTCTAGGTTTAGGCTGTAGCTCGGTATCGATTTCGGCTGTTTTTTGAAATTCCCTTATTGTTTAATATAGACAGCTACTCATAGATTCATAGATAGTTTCGGCGACTGTTGAAAATTGACACCTACGGTTGATGATATAAATCCTGCATTGCCTTAATGACGCTAGACTCTGAATTATCGTTTGTAATTAGATTGGGGCCCATTATACTATAATTATAGTAAGGAACCCCGAGAAAAGTTTGGGTAATAATTAAGGCCCCTGTATTAGGGTTTCGTGCAGTGGAATCCTTGGCGCAGTTTCGCCAACACCAGATCACAGGCTAAGTCAGGCGTCAGATCCACGGAAGACTCGCTTCAATCCAAGTTCGTTGGAGTCCACCAGGCGCAGCAATCAATTTACAATTTGCTGCTTAGCTTTACACATCCGGACCACATACCAAAATACGGCGCAATACTGCGTCTCCAGGACCCATCCAGAACCGAAGGAGTGCAGAGTCTGCGAAAATTGCTACCCAACTTTGAAAAATGTCGGTTGCGAATAGTGCGCCAAAAATTTCATGGCATGCCTTGTTTTGGCCTGCGGTTTAGGAAGCCACTGCTGCTCGATCTGTTTCGCATCTTTGGAATTCTAGGACCCAGAGTAGGCCCTTGTTCCCCTTTTTTAGGTTCAGGTTCCCTTATAAGCCCCTTTAAGCCAGAAACGGCACCCGTTTACTTCCTAGGATACTCCTGGGTCTGGAACTACTTGGTCAGCGTTTCAATTAGCGGCGATGTCGCATACTGCAAGTCTTGCGACTACTTGCAACTAAAAAAGACCTTGTGCCCTGCTTGTTAACCGTAAACCCCGAAACAGCTAAGCCGTAAAGCCCTCCGTTGCAGAAAACATGGAATCCGTTTCAAAGCTCATCTACCGACCATGTACCGCTCACCCAAATCGATCGGGCTCCCATCACAGCCCGCATACAGCTCTCATGTGTTACCTGCAGGTTCATTGGTAGTTATAAGTTGGGTTATAAGTAAGTAACTATACTTATAACCACACTTATAACTGCCCATGAACCTCCAAGTATTGTATCATTATGCGAGGACCCACAGTTCGCTTGACTGGCAAAGCCACTTCTCAGTTACAGGCGGAGCTTGTTCCCAGACTCTACTCCCGACCGATTCGGGAAAGGTAGAAGCTAGAAACTGGAGCATGGATCAGCATCATCATCTTGCTTTAAGAGCAACCACAAGGGAATCCTAGCACCAGTCATCCTTAATCCACGTTCCATGTTTAGAGTTTGCTGTAAGACATAGGTAGGGCCGGCCGGACAGATTGAAGGGATCCATTTTTACGATCATGTAAGGGGCTTGGTTTCGGCATTTGCTATTGATTTTACACGTACTCCTGGAACAACGCCAGCCCGTGTTTTTGGCAACAGTCCTGAATCTTGGCATTAGCGATTAATCTGTAATTGTGCGTTATTGCTGCATCTGTTAAGTGTAAGCTCCTGGTTTATAGGCGCGATGGCAGGATCCTGACGACCATCTTTCTTCCTGGGGAGTAGAAGATCTTCAAGCTCCCCTTGTTCTTGTGAGGGATGTTGATTGAAGCTCTTGTCGTCCCAGAGGGTACGGCAGCCTAAGAGCCTGATTCTCCCTCATGCCATTGCAAAAGAGGCCTGAGTAAGTACCAATACTCTTCCTGAAGGGCTCCTCAACGCTAAACCCTATAGCTCTTGAAGGCGAAACCCTATAACCCCTGAACCCTATTATAAACCGTATAAACCCTAAACACTAAACCTTATAAACCCTTAGCAACCGCAAACCGTATGAAGCCTTAGAAACCCCAAACCGTGTAAAGCCTTGGAAACCCAACCCCAAACCATATAAAGCCTAGGAAACCCAAACCGTGTAAAGCCTTAGAAACCCAAAACCTTGTAAACCCTTAGAAACCCCAAGCCGTATAAAGTCTTACAAGCCCCAAACCGTATAAACCCTTTGAAACCCCCATACCGCATAAAACCTTAGAAACCCCCAAACCGTATAAAGCCTTAGAAACCCAAAACCGCATAAAGCCTTAGAAACCCCAAACCGTATAAAGCCGTAGAAACCCCAAACCGTATAAAGCCGTAGAGACCCCAAACCGTATAAAGCCTTGCAAGCCCCAAACCGTATAAACCCTTAGAAACCCCCAAACCGTTTCAACCCTTAGAAACCCCCAAACCGTATAAAGCCTTACAAGCCCCAAACCGTATAAACCCTGAGAAACCCCCAAACCTCATAAACCCGCAGAAACCCCAAACTGTATAAAGCCTTGCAAGCCCCAAACCATATAAACCCTTAGAAACCCCCAAACCGTATAAACCCTTTGAAACCCCCAAACCGTATAAAGCCTTAGAAACCCCAAGCCTTGTAAACCCTTAGAAACCCCAAGCCGTATAAAGTCTTACAAGCCCCAAACCGTATAAACCCTTTGAAAACCCAAACCGTATATACCCTTAGAAACCCCCAAACCGTATAAAGCCTTGGAAGCCCAAAACCGCATAAAGCCTTGAAAACACCAAACCGTATACACGCTTAGAAACCCCCAAACCGTATAAAGCCGTAGAAACCCCCAAACCGTATAAAGCCGTAGAAACCCCCAAACCGTATAAAGACGTAGAAACCCCCAAACCGTATAAAGCCGTAGAAACCCCCAAACCGTATAAAGCCGTAGAAACCCCCAAACCGGATAAAGCCGTAGAATCCACCAAACCGTATAAAGCCGTAGAAACCCTAAAAGCTTCTGGGGCCAAGGGAGTGTCGCTGCATTTTCAGCAGCCGGCCATTGCGCTGCAACCTTGGACTGGAGGTCCCAGTCTGCAGCTTCGGCTACCCAGAGACGGTGTTTTAAGTTTAGGGTTTAGAGTTTAGGATTTAGGGTTTAAAGTGTAGGATTTAGGGTTTAGGGTTTAGAGTTTAGGGTTTAGGGTTTCCCCTTAATTAAGGAATATACATTAGGGTTCCTTTAGGGGATCTATAGGGTTTATAGGGTTTAGGGGATTCGGCTACGAATCAAGCGATCCAATATCCCTCAATTAAGGAATATACCTTTAATTAGTCATAATAGGGATCCTACCATAACTTAAGGTATATTCCTTAATTCAGGGATATTGGAGTGAGGGTTTTCAAGGCCAGGCATTGGGTTTTCTAGGTTTAGGGGCTAGGGGAGGGGGTTCAGGGTGCAGCTAGCATATAAGTAGAAGGAGTTGACGGGGTTATTTCGACGTGTGACGTGTGGTGGCAGTGCTACTTGGAGGTGGCTGTAGTTGTGGCTGCTGCTGCTGCGGCTTTGCAGATGCGCGGGGCGAAGAGCCTTCAACAGCACGGAATCTCGAGTACACTACAGTTGCGTGCAAAGAGAGAGAGAGAGAGAGAGACAGAGAGAGACAGAGAGAGACAGAGAACGAGAGAGAGAGAGGGGTAGAGATAGAGTCAGATAGAAATAGTGGGTTAGGAGATCTATTCCTAGGATTCAGCTGCGGCTTAGGCAACGAGCTAACAAAACAGTGAAGTGCAACGGGCTTCCGTTAGACTTTCTGCCGAATGTCGGGGTGACTAAGCTTCCTTGGCATGGAGGCCAGTTACGGGGCGCTCTGACACTGCATGGCTTGTAGCCTGCAGTGAGACAACCCTGGCTGTGGTTCAGCTGTGGAATGTAGTTATTCACCATGTTTTCCGGCCCCAGGCGGGGCACATGTCAGGAAGGAGCATTTACAGCAGATCCCAGCTTTGAGATTCCCGCGTGCTCGGCTCGCATCAAGACTCTGCGTTGCAGCCTACCGCCTCAGAAAGAAATCGCAAGGGTTGCAGACCGTTGTCTCAGGGGCAATGCGCATTTCCCGGAAAGCCGTGGTTGCAAGGACCATCGTCTAATTATATGTCGATCATGAACCTTAAGATCGGGTTCTGTTCAAAATTGTCTTTGACATGTTCACTACATTTTCGGGTCCAGGTAGGCCTTAAGCTCAGTCCAGGAGGTTTCGCAGAACACCGAGCTCAGGAAGACTGTTGACGCTGAGGTTTTCTACAGGGCTTCCCTGTCAGTCCTGGGACCCTAAACCCTAAAGTGTAAACCCCAGCGGGAATCCGCTTTTCGGATCTGGCGAGTCGAAAAAGGGACGTTCAAAAAAAGTTTAAACTCCAAACCCCAAAGCCCTAAACTCTAATTAGTCTAAACCCTAAACCCTGAACTCTAAATTCTAGGTTCGCAGAATCTGCAGCACCCCTGCATCCTAGAATCCTTGAAGGCGCCTGGACCAACTAAAGTAAAGTAACACATAGCTATACAGTACAATATAACAACAGGTATGCACAATTATGTAATATGACAATAGGCAATATTGAACAATATTCTGAACCGGGTTTGTGCAGTGCCGACTGCCTCAGGTCTGCTCTGTTTGGGTTCAATGCTCCGCTGTCCCCACAGCTGGGCCCCAAAACCTTCCAACTGACACCCCCTGCCTTTCAAGGGATCTATAAGGGTTCCTTTAAAGGGATCTATACAGGTATAAGGGTTGAGGGCCCCAAAACCTTCCAGCTCCTGGCCCCACACAGGTCCTAGATCCCTCAGCTCCGAACCCCAGAACTCCCGGAAAACCCTAAACCCTAAGCCGCCTAAATCCCTTGTCCTAAGATGGTCAGGAAAATCTCCTACAAGAATACATCAAAAATGTAACCCCTAAATCCTAAACCCCTAAACCCTAAACCCTCGAACCCCTGGCTTTCTTATTACAACCCACGGCGAAATGGCGCCTTATGGCCCTCGCAGCGCAAGAGCCAGGGCCCTGATGTCCAGATCGTCCTCGACGACAAACACGAGGGTTTAAGGTTTGGGGTTTGGGAGTTAGGGTTTGTTTAGGGTTTCGGGAATAGGGTTTGGGGTTTAGGGTCGTCTGGGTTTAGGATAAAACCTGTGGGCATCCAGGTCTAGGTGTTCGCCTTTGGGTTTCCGGGTTTACTTCCGAGGGGTTTCTGGAGATCTTTGTCATTTGTGTGGTTGCCTGGCCCAGAGTAGGCCCTTTTCCAGTTTTGTAGGGTTCAGAGTCTCTTGTAAGACCCCGTAAGCCGAAAAGGGTACCCTTTTTCTTCCAAGGTTACTCTTGGGTCTAGTTTGTAGTATTCTATCGTACAAATAGCAAAACTACATAGCCCCAAGACCGGAACTGCATTTATGCATTGGAGAGTATTGCTAGTACCGTCAGACCCTAAAACCCAATTCCATCCAATACCCTGATATCCCAACACCTAGCCCAATACAGAAGACTGAACAACTACTTTGCACAATCCAAGGTCAATCTGCCCCTGATCCTAGCTAGTTGTTCGGCGCCGATATTAAATCCCACCCTACTTAGTAGTAGAGTTGGTAACCTTTACCTTTTTTACTATAGTCCTTATGTAGTACTACAGAACCTTTAGCTCCCCTGAGATACTGGGCAAGTAATGTAGGAACCTGATTAAGAAACCCTGGGCCTATAACCCCAAAATACCCGAATAAAGGCCCAAGGTTTCTTAATCAGGTTCCTACATTCGACCAGATACCTTCAGAGTACCAGTCTTCGGTGTTGTGCTCGGAACAGCCCTGCGAAAAACGATCGCCGGTAGGAATCTGGGAGTTACCGAAAATAGGAGACCCTCATATACTACCCTAAATAGTAGGATCCTTATAATAAGGACCCCCAAATAAGGTACCTCTAATTTTCGGAAACTGCCATCTAGGGCTCCCCTCTACAGGCAGTGACAACGAGGATCTTTCTGCTCTGGGTTTATCCACGGGCCCCTGCTTTTCTGAAACCCTCCTGCGCGTTCTTGCCGTGTGACTGAGTCCTGGTGACTTTTACTGGCTCCCTTTATTTATTGGGTTTGTTCAGTTTGTTCGTAACGTGCATTCCCTTGCGTGTTTCATTGCATGGAAGGGCGTCCACTGTCCACCGGAGCAAGTAATCTCGTTAAATCAAGCTTGCTGTGTGTTGGCTTCAAGTGCATGTCATCTATTGTTTTGAAGGTCTTCAATGCTGAACTCAACCCTGGGTCTACTAACTCTTGTTAAACCACCGCCACCGTCAGGATCGCTTAGGCACGTGTGGTTCACCTCTAGATCCCCCATTCAATCGTTTAGAGAACCCTTTTGGAGCGCTGTTGAGGTGGCTCAGGGCACTGGAAAATCTTCGGCAACGCTTCGACCAAGTCTCTGCCAATGCTTGGCCCTTGGGTTTGGCGTTTCGGGTCTTCTGTTTCTCTGCTGTTAGGTTTCTGGATTTTAGGTTTGGGACGCTTGTTAAGCTTCAGGTCAGGAAGCGCCTCGTGCTGGGATGCTGGAGTGCACTGTGGTGGGTCATGGAATGAGGTAACGTACTTTCGATTGCCAAAGTCGTAGCCGCTGGATGTTGATCCCGACAGTACATTGGGGGAAGCTTTCGGGAGAGCCATCTCAACTGGCATTAACATGCAGTTTGGCGGCTCGGAACGGCGTGTTAGATTGTAGTCAAGTGACGAATCAAACGAATTTGGTGGTGGTTTCAGGTCTCTTTCAGCTGCTTTAAGCCGCGAAGATATCTGCCATTATGTTCCCTCCGCGGCTTTTGGGCCGCAAGTCCTGTTACCCAAACTCCAGAACCTCTCCTATACTCTATAAGACCCTCAACAACCCTAAGCCCCCCCAATCATGATTACAACCTCAATCCTAAATGCCTTAACCCCTAAAGCATCCATCATACCCAGAGACTCCAATATCCCTTAATTCAGGAATATACCTTAAATATTATTAGGCATCCTACGATAATTTCCTTAATTAAGGGATATTGGAGTCTCTGGCACAGGTCGCCATCGCAGCGTGCAGTCGAGCTGGCAAGTGGCCGTGGTCGCTGGCCATCTACCAGGACTGGTTCGTTTAGGGGTTTAGGGGCTAGGGTCGATATTATCGCTCGTTACCTGTGGGCTCCATTGTAGTTCCTGTTTCTGTTTGGGCTCATATTATAGGATCCTGTAAGGTAATCCCAAAAAAGAACTACAGTAAACCCCATAAAGTTGGAAACCGGATTAAGGCCAAATAGTGCTGGGATTCCCTATACATTACTCTTAAGGATTGAGGCTATTGGGTTTCCAACTTTTCGGCTTCTACCGTACTATGGAGCCTATGGGTATAGGCTCAAAGGCTTGACAGGGCCGAGATAGAGTAGAAGCCAGAAAGTTGGAACATCATTATCCTCATGCCCTTAAGGTAAAGTATTAGGGATCCTAGCAGTAATCCTCCTAAAGCTGTGTTCCAACTTTCTGGCTTCTACTATAGGTGGGCTTTGCTTAAACCCGGGGTTTGTGGCATCCTGTAGTTCGCAAGGCTTAGGGCGGCGCAGCGTTCAGACTTGGGGCTTTGGGATGATTTGGGAGTTTCCGAAAATAGGGGACCCTAAGATAGTACCCTAAATAGTAGGATCCTTATAATAAGGACCCCAAAATAAGATGGACACTCCCATTTCAAGACGTCTGGCCTATGTTTTCGACAGGATAGGTTTCAGCAGCAAGTATCTGTGTAGCGACACAAGACCCGCTGTGGAGTGTGGACCACCTCTACCTTCAGGGATGTGTGCTGGGTTTAGGATGTAGGTTTGGATGTGGCAGTGGCCATATGTCCTAAACCCTAAACCCCAAGCATTTGAAAAGCCGAGACCCTGAACCTCGTGTCTCTGTAAGCATTGGCCTGCGAGCTCGCAGATGAACTAGCTTCATCATTTGCTGTTTTGCTTTTTTGATCGTACTATCGGCAGTTGTTATGTCCTAGTCGTGTTATGGTGCCCGTGATGGTCTTTGCTGATCGTGATGATGCTGCTTCTGCGGCTGCAGTTGTGGCTACTATATTCGGCGACGCATGATAATACTGTTGACAACGCGGATCAGCAAACAAGAGTCACCATGCCATACGCACCCGCATGAGCATGAGCATCATCACCGCCACCGCCATCAGAAGGAGCATCCCAATCACTCTTCTCAGCCTGATTCCCTGTATTTGTTTTCAACATCAACTGTCTCGCTTGTCGCCGGCATTACTTTGCCGTGGCTCCGTCATCACCCTTTAGTTTTATAATTACACGTTAATCAAGCTCGTGGTGTTATATAGGGTGAGCAGTTGCTTATTGTTCTGTCTGCTATCAGCTGCTATCACTGATTTGGCTCTGGCGCCTAATATTTAAAGGGGCCTCAGTAACTACCTATACTATTTGGGTGGTTCCTTATTATAAATATAGTATATGCGGCCCCAAACCTCCTTCGAATTATTAAGGCCTCCATTACGTGTGCCTGGTTGTTGTGACTGGAGTTCCGCTCGCTTTTGTCACATGCAAGCCCTGCTCTGCAATATAGTGTGTCGATGCTCTGAAATCCTGTTTTGCAGGCCCCCTGAACCTCAAAATTCCGGAAACCCTGAGCTCTAGCCCTAGTTATCTCACGCACCCACATATGAAACCCTTCCATGCACCTGCTCAACTGCCACATGCTTCCATTCACATTGCAGGCGCCGCAGTCATTACCCTCTGACAAGTTAACCTCATCAGATGGGTGCCCGAAACGCCCTCATTCGCAACATTCACTTCCGGGGATCTTCGTGTTACTATACCCGTAGCATCTAAGCAAGCTATCCATGAAAAGGTGCTGTAGTTCCGGGTCTGCTATAAGCCTGATTAACTACCAATATGGGAGTTTCCGGAAATAGGGGACCCTAATATAGTACCCTAAATAGTAGGATCCTTATAATAAAGACCCCCAAATAAGGTACCCTAATTTCGGAAACTCCAATATCATTCCTTAGGGCTCCTTTCACTTCGACTTATACCATCATCTGTTGCAAAATTCTATGCTAGATTCTGGTTGTTGAGGCCCCTAAACCCTAAACCCTACCTAGATAGACCCCATGCAAGAAGGAGATCTACGCCCACCGCCTAGCAGATGTTGTTACCTTCAATGCAGCTTCAGCCCCAGTCGGTGCTGCAGTCTAACGCCGCTTCATGCAGAAAGCAGAAGCATAAGCTGCGAGAGTCCGATGATGCTTTCTAGAGTCTTTAACCCCTGGAGACTCCTTACGCCCTAAACCCCAAACCCCTATAGACCCGACCCCAAATCGTCTGGGCCAAGAGACCTCGTCTACCGAGTCCGAGTTGCGAGAGCGTAAATCGTCTGGGCTAGTGGCCTGACCCAAATCTGGGAGTTTCCGAAAATAGGGGACCCTAATATGGTACCTTAAATAATAGGATCCTTATTATAAGGACCCCCAAAGAAGCTACCCCTAAGTTTTCGGAAGCTCCCATCTGGGGTTCAGTGTCGGAGCTTGGGAAGGCCGGTACTTCTACTGGTCGTGGTAACGAAACCGTGTAAACCCTGCAGGGTTCCGGTTTAGGATGTCGTTTGCCTCGTCAAGCCCTGCGTGGCATCATCGCGTCGGCTAGCTGTGAAGTTCAGAGCCCGAAATCCTCATCCGAGACTCCTCCGAGTCATTCTTTAGGGGTCCTTGGCATTTCGAACAAGGCTTGCCGGGAATTGGGGCCAAACTTGCAAAGGTATTCTTCAATCTTCCAAGATGTATAAGGGGATGGCGCTACCCATTTTTTGCAAGTTTAGTTGAAGTACCTAAGATTCGTTGATTCAGGTGCTGAGCACCTGCGACAGGGCCGGGCAATGGCACAGGCAGCAATGGAATGTTTGTTCTGTAGTTTGTAAGGGCCACATTAATATAGGCATGACGAGCACCACCACAATATTAGCTATTTGTAGTGTGTTTGCTTGCTTGCATGTCAGCAATATGTATATATATATGTTGTATTGCACTGTATTGTATTGTGTGGTTTTGTAATGTACTGAATGTAATGTATGTAATGTATGTAATGTAATGTAATGTAATGTAATGTATGTATGTATGCATACATGAATGCATGTATGCATGTATGTATGCATGTATGTATGTATGTATGTATGTACGTATGTATGTATTTAGGTACGTACGTATGCATGTATGTATGCATGTATGTACGTACATACATACGCACACAGACATACGTCACGTTTTGCTGTCTTACACTACCCTAATTACATTACCTTACCTTACACATCGTATACACTTGTCTTGTTCAGGATTCATGATTCTGCGTCAGCGACAGGAGGAGCCCTGAGAAGCGCGAACTTGGTGCCCGACACTGCTTGTGGCTTAAACTGCCCATGTCTTCTGGCCAGCCTCTGAATATGTTACCTCGGGCCGAAACCAACCGGTGTGAATGTAAGGTGCATTTGATCCAAATGGTAAACTTAGACACGATAGCCTCAAGAGCCCTACAGCCCAGACGCCCTACAGTACAAACCGAAACCCCAAACTCCCTGTGACCTTCATCGTGGTTCAGGGTGCGAGTCCTCCAGCAGCAAATGGAGGCCGCCGGCATCCTCCCGGACCTAGTCACATACAACACGCCTCTTGGGAAGGCATCAGAAATTGTTGCTGTTTCAAGGTTTCCTGACCCCTCCAAAGTGATCTACTGCACCGTAAATGGAGCTGCGAGAGTCCAAATGGAGAATCTCCAGCGTTGAGCAACGGGTATGAAGCGTATGGCGGAGAGTTGTTTCAAGATGCCGGGTTCAGGGTACGGTGCAACTTTGGCTCCTGACGATAAGAACCGAAGTAAAGGTTCCTGTACCCCGTGAGATTACATAAATCGTCAGGATGCCTGCGTCGAGCGTGTGTGCGAGTCGAAATCGTCAGGACCATCGGAAGTTGCAGCCGGACCGCCAGCTGGACACGAGCACTGCATCTCATCACGGAAATAGGCCCCCGTGCTGAGGACTTGCGTAACCTGAGGCTTCTAAGGTAGGGGGACCCAAAAGGACATAAGCAGAAGCATGTTACCTGGATATCCCTACCGCTTTGGGCTTCATAATAAGGGGGTATACGGGATATCTCTGTTATTATAAGGACTGACTTTTGCCGGCTTCAGATCTGCGACTATACCGATGCCATCAAAAAGCTTTGCGAGCTGCCTTGAGCCATGTAGTTCAGGCGCCGCAGAAAAGCGGTATCTCAGCCTGCAGCTCCACACAAAGTCAGGTTATGAAGCGGGGCTTCGAGGGTGGGGTTGTTGAGGGTCTAGGGTTCGGGGTTTGTGTTCTGAGAGGTTTGCTCCAGACGCAGCAGCTAAGAATGGGGCAAGTGGCAAAGTCAAGGTGTTTCAGCGTGGATCCCGACAGTGCAAGTGAAGGATGGTCAGTCCCAAAACCCCAGACAAAACTAAAAAACATAAAGCTTCTCACCCTGAACCTTAAACCCCGGGACCCAAACGTACTTGTAATAAACTCTGGGACCCTAAGCCCTAAAACTTAGTGGTGGCGAAGTTGTAAGGTTGCACTATACTGCAGTACATCGGCAGCGACATGGGCACTCTAATGACAACGACAGCCGCCACCTAATGACAACCAGCTAAGGGTTGAGAGTTTACAGTGCAGAGATGACAACGAGAGTAGGAGCCGGACCATGGAGCTCCTCGTTCGTTTGAGACCCATCTTAATTTCAGTTGATGTAGGCTGCACTCTGTTGGGTGAGATAGGGCCAGGGGTTTCCGAATCAGGTCCTCCATCAAACTTGATCGAGAATCCCTGCCTGGTACCCTTTGAGATGACTCAAGTCAGTGTACGGAGGATCTCTCTGCATCATGGCGCCGAACCGATTTTTCAAGCTTGTCAGTAACAGTCGTAGAGCCCGAGGGTCGGGCTTCTTGGGTTGAAGTTGTTGTAGCGTTTTCGTAAACCCCACCGCTAAACCCTAAAGCCTAAACACCTAAATCGCCAGACCCTAAACCTCACGTTAAGGGCTGTTTGGGGACGTCCTGCATCAGCTGTCCAGGGCAGGAAGACCTTCAGCCGGACTTGATCAGCTTCAATACGAGCATCAGCGTTTGTGAGACGCTTGCTTGAAAGCGAAGAGGCCCCAGAAGTATCCTCTGGTCTTGCGATGGCCAGGATCATGAACCCCATGGTCCAGAAGCCCTGAACCTAAAGCTTCAATATCTCCTAATCAGCCCCCCTTGCGGGCATTGATCCCTAGCTATGCGAGCGGGTGAAAAGCCTGAAGCGCCGAACTCCCCAACCTCTTGGAACTTCCTGGTCTTCTAAGCAACGAGCCTCGAAGGTTGCAGTTCAAATCGCTGTTCCCAAGATGTAGAACCCCAAGGAAGAACAAGGAGTGCTTCCAAGCGTGTGTCCTGTCTCACGGTTTTATTCGACACCCATTCGGGAGTTTCCGAAAATTAGGGGCACCATATTTTGGGATCCTTGTAATAAGGATCCTACTATTTGGGGTACCATAAGAGGGTCCCCTGTTTTCGGAAACTCCCATTCTTGTCCCCAACAAAGAGCCCCCCGAGCCGGGGGCTCCCTGCACAGGGTTTGAGGATGAAGGTCGTGTCAGGGGATCCGGATTAAGGGTTCAGGCTTTGGGATTTAGGGTTCCTCTACGGGTTCCATTTAGGGTTCCTTCAAGGGAGGAATAAGGGTTCCATTTAGGGTTCCTTTAAGGGTTCCTCTAAGGGTTCCATTTAGGGTTCCTTTAAGGGCTCCTCTAAGGGTTCCATTTAGGGTTCCTTTAAGGGCTCCTCTAAGCTTAGTTGCTGAGTTCATAAGCCCCAAAGTGGTCTTGCCAGGCGGTAGTCACCGAAGCCTGGGACCGACTCTTTGCTCTAACATCCGGGCCTTGATCATTTTGCCCCTCCACCCCATCATATAGGGGCCTTAATAATTAGAATAGGGCTCTGGGGCCCATGATACTACAATTATGATAATTAGGAATTCGTTTTGTGGTATATCAGAGTACAAATGCCTAAGAAATCCTGTTAGCTTCTTCAAGCTTCTACATTAAACCGTACGGCTCCAATGGCTGGCATTTCAAGGATCCCAGACACAAAGGCCAGGTAGTGTAAGGTTGTTGGATGGTTTTTGAACCCCAGACCAAAGTTTCCCAAGCCAGGATGCTAAAGCAATTCCGGGTTTAACCCTAAACCAAAAAGCCCCCTAAACCCTAAACCCTAAACCAAGAGGGTAAACCAAAAAGCCCGCCCCCCCCCCCCCCNCCCCCCCCCACAAACCCCAAGCGAATCCTTCCTTCAGAGGAAACGAGGCGATTGGCAACAGGCTCTGCAATTCTTCGGCCGCCAGGCATACACCCAGGAAGCCTTGGCCTAGACAGTTTTAGGTAGAATATAGGGGCCTTGATACTTAGAACAGGGTTTGGGAGGGTTATATTATACCATAATTATAATAAGGTGTAATATAAGGGCCTTGATAATTAGAAACAGGGTATGGGAGTTTGGGGGTTATATTATACCATAATTGTAACAAGGAGCCCCCGAAACCTTGGGTATTTATGGCCCCAAGCTGCCTCCAGAGCCTTTCAATTTTTGCAACCGAGGCTTCAAGGCGTTAAAGGTTTCAGGGCTCGGAAAACTTGCTTCAGGCTTTGAGGTCTGTTGTTGCACCAGTTCTGGTTTGGGTTTAGGGTTTAGGGCAAGTGGTGTCTCAGTTTGAGTGAACGCTTGGTTGGATGAGGGATGATGCTTATATAACATGGAAAGCCAGAGCTGGAGGATCGTGATCTGTTCACCAAGCTGGTGGCTTTTGCTAAGGATCTCCTCCTCAGGGTTTTCGGCAGTGTTCCTTGTTGAAACACTAGCGCAGAGCCTCATTAATGAAACTCCCGGAAAGTGCCTCAGCAGCCCGGGTCCCGTGCTGTGCCCAGATGAACTTGAGCATGCGAGCATTGAGCGTGAGCCTCGGCGTGGTTGTTTTGATAGGAACAAGGTTTCATGTACGGGTCTTCCTGGACTCATGGAGAGGGTGTCTACAGGTTTGATATATGGGCTACTTAAAGTAGCCGGTGCGGCGTGCTCTTCTTCGGATCCCTGACTCCAGGACTATAGGCTATGAAGCAATAAAGTGCGGGGGCCACGACAAGAACAGGACATGTATTGCTCAGGATGCAGGTTGGCAGGCACTCAGAACAGTCCTTGATGCGAAACCCCTATAAACCTTAACCCGAGGAGCTAGCACGGTACTTGATACTGACTTGTTCTTATCGTTGTTTATCATCTGATCATCGGTTTTTTGAGCTTTCAGAATTTAGGGCCGTTTAGGGCGCAGGGCCATCGCTTTCGGAAGTAACACCTATGGGCTGTGGATGTGGGAGAGTGTTAAGGCTGTTAAGGCATTTCGTTTCAGTTACACGCGGGGTGCCAAAACAGACTGCTGTGCTGGGCAACCTTTGCGTGTGACATCCTGTCATGTCAACCATCAAAGGACGAGAACAACACCAAAGAACACCGGGATTCAGGCTTGAGGGTTTTAACGGACTTCTCTTTTAAGGGTTGCTATAAGATCTACATGGGGATAGCGATTACTGACATGGCCCGGTAAGGATTCATAGCCCTAACAGGGTTGAGGTATTTTATAAGTGGTTAGAGGGGCCAGGGTTTGCAGTGTAAGCTTTCTGTTCCGGAGTTCCGGATGGTGGGATCCAGGTTTAGGGTTTGCTGTCTGGTTCTTAGTGGGGAATGGGGGAATGGATTATGGGGACTATTATGGGGGATTATATATTCTAGGGATCCATTCCCCCATTCCCTGCTAAGAACCAGGCAGTTTCGGCTTCACAGGTCCCTGTTTGAGGATCGTTTCCATTTTGCCGGAAGCGAGCCTAGTCTAAAAACGTACGCGACATGCCTGAGCTAAAGTTCTTTACACCTAACTTAACTCCTTAACCCCTAAACCTCTAAGCCCTTAGACACCTAAGCCTAAACCCTTAAAACCAAACCCAAACCTCGAAGTATCCCCAAATCTTCGATTCAGGGAGGACCCCAAGTTGGGGCTTTAGGAACTTTAGGGGGTTTAGGGTTTGGGGGTTGGGGCTTTAGGGTTTCAGGCTGTAAGGTTTATGCAAGGCCGGCTAAGCGTTTCGGGTTGAAAAGGATACGCTTAAGTCACACAAGCAAAACAACGAACGACCGACCGCGCATGAACATCCCAATGCCAGCAACGGGCCCTAAACCTAAAACCCCAACCAAGGATGTCATCTCCTTCAACGCCACTGCTGCTGCCTGTGCCCGGGCCGCGCCAGGCGAAGTTGCAGAAGCACTCCTGGAAGCGTCCCTTGGACTCCAAGCACCGGAGCCCCGGTACCTACAGAGCGGGTTATCCTACCTTTGGTTAGTAGGGAATGGGAGAATGGTAGTCATGGTAGTTATAATTGTACCCCATTCCTTCATTCCCTACTAACCAAAGGTAAGCAGAGTGGGTTATTGCTCCAGACACTCTATGTAAACCTTCCAGGAGCTGAGAATCCAGATCTCAGCAAGCTGCCTATATAGGTGCCTGAATAACTGACCACATTTTCCACAGGGTTCCTTAACACAACTGTATGATGGCATACCTTGAAGCCCTATCTCCTATCCTAATTACGAGGGCCCCTATATTTTATGAGTACCATGCTCCAAACTCTAAACTTAAACCCTAGTCTATGGTTTATATCTGGCATCCCTTGCAGTATCATCCCTTATAGAAGTAAGTGGACTCTTAGGGCATTGGGAGCTCCCGGTTGTGAGCTTTTGCCATCTCCCGGAGGGTTGGATTTGCTCCGACCACCCCGAAACCCTCTCTCTCTCTCTTGTTGGCATGTGGGAGTTTCCGAAAATAGGGGACCCTAAGATAGTACCCTAAATAGTAGGATCCTTATTATAAGGTCCCCAAAATAAGGTACCCCTATTTTCGGAAACTCCCATGTGGAGGCTTGTGTCTTATGGCCTCAAGGAAATAGGGTGGGTGGTCCTTGAAACCAGTGGTATTCAAATGCACCTTTCGGCCTATATAGCTTCAATGGTCAAGACGCTATAACTGAAGGTGTCTGAGGGGTGCAAGAAGTTCAGGTAGCATGGAACACATGGAAAACCTAGTCCTGCATGCTAGTGGAGTGCGACAGCCGTGCCTTCAACCCTACATAGGCAAAGGGTGATCCGGAAACCTTCTACCTTCAATACCTAAGACTAAAACCCTAAACTCTGCAGTAACTTTTATGCCTACAATGCTCTATATGATAAGCCCTATATAGGCGCAGCCCTAGACCCTAAACCCTATCAAGCCCAGATACACAACCCTTAACCCCCGACTTGAGCCCAAAGTCTACTCGGATGCCATCGCCTTCGCAGGTGCTGTGTTCCCACACCCCGGTTTCCACACAAGCTGCTTTTTCCTTAAAGTTGCCGGCTTAGGTTTTAGGGGCCAGCACCTCAGTCCGTGCTGAAAATAGGGTAGTCCACTTCCAATCTTGGGGGTACACTGCCCCAGCTCGGTTCCGAACTCCGAGGATCTTCGAACAAGGCCCGAGCTGACTGCGCAACGGCTTCTTCGAGAGTGGAGCGAAGAGCTAGACACAAGACCCCTAATATAGGGGCCTTAATAATTACCGATACTTTTTGGGGATTCCTTCTTGGAATTATAGTATGATGGCCCCCAGAATCCTATTCTATTCTTAAGGCCCCTATGTTAAACGCTAAACAGCCCTAAATCCCTGAACCCTAAGCCCAAGATATATACTGCTATATACTCCCCTGCAACCTACAATTAAGCCTTCGAGGCATGGGTCCCTGCGAGCCTAAGAGCCTACGTAGTTGTGTAGGCCTTGGCGGTGCATGGTGCAGGGTTTGGGGTAAATTTTCAGACACCAAAGCAGCCTCAAACCCGACCCCTTTAATCCCAACCTAAACCCTGAAGAACCTACCTTTTTAAGGACTTATATAAGGAAATCATAATAAGGAACCCTAAAAATGTAGGTTCTTCAGGGTTAAGGAAAGCCCTAATCCAAACCCCAAACCGTACAAACCCAAGGCCCTAAACTCCGCTCCGAGTGTGAGCGCCGAAACTCCGCGTTTAGGGCAGTCCTCAGTCAGTAGTCTTAGTAGCTAACTAAAGCTTGGAGCTTCTGTGATACCTCGGGTGCCCGAAGAGTCGGCCCAAAGTACCGTGCTCAAAGGACACGGCTTGGGTTTTGGGTTTAGGGGTTTAGGGTTCAGGTTAGGGTTTAGGGTTCAGAGTTATCCGACATCCAGGCGGGTATACAAGTCTGTGCAAAAGGGTTTAGGGTTTAGGGCGAGAGACGCCTGCTGCAAGAAGGGTTTAGAGTAGGGTAGGGTTAGCCAGGTCACTTCGGTATGCAAGAAGTCCGGTGCGGGTTTAGGGCGAGGGATTGGTCTTTTCCCTATACTGAAGCACATATTCTCCGCGCCCCGCAGCAACACAACCTTGCAAAGGTACCTTCATAATCTCAGACACGAACTTATACATTTTCGGACGTCCACATGAATCCTGGAATCGCTTAGCAAATTGTCACAAGGGTTGGCGATGTGGTACATTCGATGGAGGCTTCCTATGCCTTGTCATAATGCTGTCTACCAGTGAAGTTACTGCCTGGCTGAGTTCCCCCGCCCCGTTGGCAGTCATGCAGCCGAGCCTTGTGACCTACAACACACTGATTACGGCTCATGACCGGAGCCATCAGTGGCAGCGCGCATCCTGTCAGTGTTCGGGTTGTGGGGTTTTGAATTCTCTTTAACAACACTCTAGGAGTGTTTTGGGATCTATTTCCATGTGTAGATAGAGTTTCTCTTCCAGTGATGGAGTCTCCAGCAGACCTTCAGTTAACTTGAGGGGCTTTTCTTTGGCAGTGTTGGCTTAAAGCTTTCCCAGGATTTCCCTCTATTGCGTGCCCGGAACTGTCGCGATGTCATGAACATTTCGCCTGTATGCCTGTCCAGGACTCCATGTTGTTTCAGCAGGTGTACATGACATCTGCAGAGGTCGCAGAACCCTTGACCTGAACAGTACAGTGAAGGCCTTCGTGAAGAAGACTGATGACACAGTAGAGTTGAATTATACATATGCATGTGCATACACTTTCGCGCATATATACATGTACGAGAAGTTACCTAAATAGTAGGTTACTAACCATATATTACATACCCCAGTAACCTACTATTTAGGTAACTGGAGCCCTAGGGTTTCTCTTGATGAGGCACTGGAGGTCCTCGGGGCGGCACGTGCGGTGTCGCTTGCAGACGTTGTGCCCCGCGTCTTCACAGTGCAGGGAGGCTCCGGATCTGGACGCCAGGCATTGTGGCCTTTTCAGGGCTGAGTTATCTACTTATAGGTACGTTGAGGCTTCCAGGCTTGTGGACCCGCAACTGGTACTTTGAAAGGAGCAATTCCAGGTTTAAGACACTGTTCATCCGGAGAAAAGCTTCGGACTTTTCGCTGATCTGCATGGGCTTCGAGGTAGGGAGACTGAATTCGGGCTCACCACCCTTTTCTGCCCCCTCCAAACACTATCTCCGGCGCTGCAGCCGGTCTGAGGAAAGCCTCAAGTACTATTGTGGCCGGAATAAGTACCACTACAATTCTAATACACCCCAAAATACAACCTCTTGAGGTTTTCCTGCCTGGGGTGTAATTCAGGGCCTTCCGGTCTAAAGGTTGAGGGTGTTCTGACTGCAGCTTTAGTTCCGTGCCCCCCCTTCCCCCCCTCCNGCGGTGCCTAAGCCTGGTGCAGCTCGGGGGGGGGGGGTATAGGGTACCCTCAAGGGTTCCTTTTAGGGTTTGGGGTTTAAGGATCCATGTACCCTTCGGATAGTATAAGAATAAGCACAACATAGTACGTACGACATCCTACAACATGTTTTCATATTATTTATTAAATGTCATATCTTACAAGATGATCAGATATAAAGCGATGTCATATAGTATGGTGTAACGTAACATAGCATAGCATAACGAAAACTAACATGATAGAACAGTGGAAGGTGATGCAGTGCATTATATAGTCTCACAATCTGGGGCTCAGAGTTTAGGATTGGTATATTGGTAGCGTACTACGGCCAATCTGTAACAGGGATAATATTTATGATGCACTTCTATGTAACCCATAACATGCCTCCTAATATCGGCGTTTACAGGGTGGGGGGGGGGGCGGTACTCGGTAAATTGGTACGGGAAGATGAGAAGTATGATGCTGAGCCAGGGTAGTCTTACACAGACACTCCGAGCCCCACCAAGCACCCTAAATCGATCGAGTTCCTATGCAGGACAGGTTTCAAAAACCCTAAACCCTAAACCCTAAATTGGCCCTAAATCGATCGAGTTTCTATGCGGGACAGGTTTCAGCAGATGTCAGCTTAAGGGGTCGAAACCCCGGGAGCACTTTGCAGCTAAGGTTGCTGAGAGATCCTCCTGCACTTAGATTAGGGTCAGTAGAGGTCTTGGGGTGTTGAAGTTGCTGGCCCCTAAACTAGGTAGGGCTTTGGGACATGTTATATTTTCCCTTATTGGGCTTAAGAGGATCTTATTTACTAATATTTTTCACAAGCTTTAAAAGCCCCACCTAGTAAACCCTGGACATTATTGGAGGTGTTTCATTCAGCCGACCACGAGCCAAACAACCTCGCCTGGCTTGTCCGAGTGTGATCGCAGAAATCCCCTAAACCTGAAAACCATTAAACCCCCATTAAACCCCCAAAACAAGAACCTAAACCCGATAAACCCCTATAAACCGAAACCCTAATCCCTAACCCGATGAAAAAACCCGTAAATCCCGAAACCCGAAGCCCTAAACCCCAAACCCTAGATTTTCTGAATTTGGCAGTGGGAACCCAGAGACTCCAATATCCCCTTAATTAAGGAATATGCCTTAAATTATAGTAGGAGCCCTACTATAATTTAAGGCATATTCCTTAATTAAGGGGATATTGGAGTCTCTGGGTACCCTAGACTTTATAGATCCCTTATAGATCCCTTAAAGGAACCCTAACCCTAGGAATTCCTTAATTAAGGGATATTGGAGTCTCTGGGAAGGTGGGCAGCTCCATCATGTACTGACCTTGATGAAAGACCTCAAAGAGGCGAGGCCTGGCTGAAGGGCTTCTGGCACGGCTTCTGTAGTTGCCTGTAAGGGTCGTCATAAACTGGAATATATATGTATATATATCGCAATCAAAAAGAATATATATATATATATACACATCTGTATATACATATATATGTATATACACACACATTTTTATGTGTCTGTATGCGTTTATGTATTTGTTTATTGGCTTATATACTTATTCATGTATATGTACATGTATACATACTTGTATATGTAGATGTAGATGCATATGTATGCAGACCAAAGCCCGAAACCCGACAATCCAAATAGAGAAGTTTCAGAGAACCGCTCAACCCGAGATCCGGCAGTCTTTATCATACCTTTGGTTAGTAGGGAATGGAAGAATGGTAGTAATAGTAGTTTTAATTGTACCCCATTCCTCCATTCCCTACTAACCAAAGGTAAAGACTGGGGTACAATTATGACTACTATTACTACCATTCTTCCATTCCCCTACTAACCAAAGGTAGGAGTCTCATTTGCACCCTGAGCCCGATGATCCTAGCCTTAGTAGCTGAGTGGATACACTTTACACTTTTCGGGATAATCTTACCCACTAGAAAACTAAAAGTGGACACTTTTGGGGGCTTATGAACTCAGCAACTAAGTTAAACTCGGCAATCCTACCGTCTGAATCCTGCGATAATCCCGGCCTACCGCCTCAACTGCTCGGCAGGCAGCCAAATTTCGAGCATGTTCTAGTTGGCCCTTGGTTATTGAAGTTTGTACAGCCCACACTGACGGAGAGCAGCTTGATGCGCAAAGGCCGGGACCTATGCAAACCCTAAACCTAAGACCAGAGCCCCACTTTTTACAAACAGTGTCGCTAGCGATTAGGGGTTAGGCATATCTGCAGTTTGGGATGCGCCATGGTGTCAAGGTCGTCATTTAGCTCCCCACATCGGGCCATATACCGTGGCCAGCAGCCCACAAGCTTTGGACCCCACCGCAGTTCCTTGCCGCTCCTCCGGATGCCACCGAATGATCATGAACAGTGCTGCCACTGATTGGTATGCAAAATGATGCTTGTTCTTTTTCAACCGTTGGTGTCTATGACCTTCGACCGTATGGATACCTGGAACCCTCAAGCCCTAAACCGTTTCTTTGGAAAATGCTGAGGAGCCTCCAGCTCACGATCGTCAGCTACAGTTGCGCCATCAGCGACCAGCTGGCATGAAGTCTTTACGTTTAGGAGTTTAGGGTTAGAGATGGGCGAATTAGGCTTCTAACTCGGATCGGAGGTTGTGTAGGCGGCTTGGAGGTTTTTTATGTTTCGGCGAGTTGTTGGCATCTATGCCTCCTTGGAATCTAAGACACGATTTGCACGACTATTCGGCTTCTGCGTCGAGTGCTGGAGACCCCGCTTTGGTGTGCTTTGCATGGGGAATCGTCATTTTCTTATGGACCCAAATGCGCATAAGTATATGCTATACAGCCTTAGGGTTGGGTACTCCACGTTGGGTACTGCCCCACTCTGTAGCACTTAGATGCTAAATAGAAAATGATTACACAATTTTGTAGTGCTCGAGAGACCCATACTGGACTGTTACATGCTCGGTCTATAGCCCTTATTCTGACCCCGAATATTATAGACTGTTGCAGTTCGGGCATATAGCTATTAGAATGACCCCAATGATAGGCTGTTACCGGGGGGCAGTACCCACATTCTGCAGATCCGAGGTGCGTGTGAGCGGGGCGGCCAATGGCAGCAGGCTCTTTACTTTCTCAGTGAGCTACTTGGCGACGGAGGGTTTAGAAGTTTAGGGGTTTTTTCTCGTGTCCTTGGAGTCAAGGATTGCAGGCTTCGGGTTTCCTTTGGAGAAAACGCCTAATGTGGGGAGTCAGAAATTTTAGGGGCCGCTGTTTAAGTCCAAGGTGAGGAGTCTTCCTAACAAGGATCCGAAGTTTCCGGATTCCACACAAGGGTCTTGCGGATCCTGACGCTCTCGTGTACGAGCCCGGTGCCTTGCGAAGCAGAGTACATGGCCTTCTTGGCATTCAAGCCGCGCTACTTTTCCCCTCACGCAGTAGAGCTGTTTGGAAGGGGCTGCACCCTGGCCAAGACTTGAACCCCGAAACTCAAGCACAACACATTGCGTTGTTTCTGGATATAGGGTCTCCCATGCCCGGTTCAGATAGAAACACGGATCATGAGCCTAGGATCTTGGAGGAGGGAGTGAGGGCGAAGACCTGATGGGGTGTTGTACCAAGTATAAGCTATCGTTTCCATTGATGTATTTGTGGAACCTTTATCCGGCGTGCGAGCCCCTGCTTTTTGGGCTTCCTGAATAGTTGCACAGTTTTGGTTTTTGGTTTCGGATATGAGACGACCGGTACCCTGAACCTCATTGGCAGTAAAGCGGACGGTGTGGGGTTCAAAGCTTGACTATTGGCCCCGCATAGTAACCCTTTGAAGAACCCCTCCAGGGACCCTATCCTTAAGTGAGACCCGTGGATTGCTAACCCCTATATTCTAAGTATTAAGGCCCCTATCTTAGATTCCCCCAGGCTCTTTCTGGCGGACGTCCGGGCGAACGTGGTCACGTGCATGGTTTGCAAGTGATGAGTTTCGGGTTCAGGGGTCCGAGGCGAGAGGGCTCTGCTGTTGGGGAGTGCTCGATGACAGCATCCAAGCAATGCTAGCAGTGACTAGTGAGCAGCAGGATGAGAGCGTACAATGGCTCGAATGCACACCGGAGCTGTTGTAAATATTGACCTTTTTTTGTTTTTGGCCCGTGACCCGTTACAATACCCGCTTTCTGATTCCATTCGTAGTACACGTATGGCAATTTGCAGCTACTTCCAACTTTCATTAGCATTGTTGCTATAAACCTGCTTAGCTGCTTGGTTTTAACATTACAGCTACTACGATTAGGACGACGACAACGACGAGGAGACCGACGACGTCGATGACGACCACTGCTACCGCTACCACTACCGCCGCGACGTTAACGCTAACGATAACGCTACTGCAGCTGCTACTGCTACCACGACGACGACGCCGACGTGACTACGACTACGACTGACTACAACTGGCTACGACTACGTCAACGACAACGACTTCGGACGACGACTCAAGTGAACATCTGCAGGTTGATTGGTCTAGGTCAGTTCCAACCGGCATGCATTGCTGGCGGAATAGATGCAGGTATGGTGCGGCCATGTCGGCGTGCGAGACTTCTGGCGCGGGAACCAGGTCGTGGTTTTCACCCCAGGGCAGGCCCTCATAATATCTCCCGAAGCCCAATAACCGTTTCAATCAGCCCTTATTTCTCAGCGAGTTCCCGACCTTGTAAAGCCTTTTGCCACCAAAAGAGTTGACCCTGAAAAGCTTCGAATCCCTCCGAATCAGGCCAGATATCCTATATATATATATGTATATGCGTATAAATAAATAAATAGATATAAATATAAATATAAATATAAATATATATAAACATAAATACAAGTAAATAGATAGATCCATACATACGTACATGTCACTCTCTCATTGACCCATTATTAGTTTTTCTATCTATCTATGCACATGTACAGTGTGAATATGTACTTAAAAATCTACATGCATACACAGATGTACATACATATGCGCATCTACTCTTCAGATGTATTCACCTATACATACATACATTCATACATACGTACATACATACATACATGTACATACATGTACATATATAATACAACTGTATATATATATATATATATATTTACATAGAGACATTGAGCCAACCTTCCCGTGTTTCTGTTTTGGATTTCGTTCGCATTCGGGTGCCCTGTAGGTGACGGTTTGAGCTGCAGTCCACTCAGTGTCCACGAGAAGGCCCCAAGACAGATCACGATTTTCAAGCAAGACAAATCAGTGGGGGATCTGGCCAGAAAAATGCTACACCGAGACTCCTCGATGTCATGACTTTACGTTTTCTAACGTAGTCCTTTCTCCCGGAGAGTCTCGAGGGTCTTGGGTTGTTCACATTGCGATTGGGGGACAAGATTTCAGCTTTGGGGTTGTGGCTTTAGACCCTAAACCCTAAACCCCTGAACCCTAATTACAAGCCACAACCTACCAAGGAAAGCGGAGCGCTGGGATTTGGCCATGCGCCTTTTTACCGACCTTGGCCGCAGAGGCACCTCTGAAGTGAAGACTCCCTGGGGCTCATACGGTTTACAGAGCTGAAAGCGTGTGTACGGTTTGTTGTTGATTCAGCTATGTAATTAATATGCTGCAGCATGACCCTAAGCCCTAAACCTAAACCCGAAGCCGTATGAAGGGTTACCGGAAGTCAAGTGATGACCTGAAGAGACTTGCGCTCCGGGCACGGGCCAGGCAAGCGTAGGGTCTACCTGGACCCTATAAAACCTTCCTTTTGTAGAGCTCCCTGCTATGATTCCCTTATATAGCGCTTTAAAAACCGTAGGTTATTTGGGGTTAAGTTAAGGTAGGGATTAGCCGTATCATGACCACAGTTGTTGCTCTTCAGCTTCATGCCAATGATGGCGCTCATCCTTCTCCACTACAGGATAGAGGATGCGAACTAGTAGTGGTCACTTCACATTCAGCAACCCTCCCCACCCCGCAGCTTTCGTTAAAGAAAACGGCCGCCATTTAAACGCCAGCAGCACATATATATATATATATATATATATGATAGGCTAGTAGTCAGGCTAGTAGCATGCAGTAGGACCAGAAGCGGTTTCTGTCAAAGCAGTTCAGCAAGATTTGGTCAGCGAAAAGCCGAGTTGAGGTCTACACGAAAGGGCTAGGGCAGTTACGTGCCCGGGAATAGTATTGCAAGGAGTACAAAAGCAAATTAAACAAGCAGTGTCTTACTCAGGGTGGTAAGTATCGTTCGGAGTCTGTAGGGTTTAGGCAGTTCTGCATAGGGTCGGGTGAACACGAAAGGCCGTGATGCAAGGATCTGGCTAGTCCCCAAGCCCAGTTGCAAAAAAGGGAGTTCTGAGTATACTGGACTGCTTGTGGCTCCTGTATAGCTGTTTGTTTGGATACGGGAACTCAGCAACTAAGCCACAAGGCCTATTCAAGTTTCAACAATCAGAGTTACTCGTTACCATTCGTTAGAACTGAGTATAAACAGTGTATAACCTCCCCCATAGTGGCGTTTTTTTATCATGACAGAACCACTATATACCGCTTCAAAGAACCCCTTCAAAGAACCCTCAAGAGCAAAGGGTTTAAGGTCTAGAGTTTAGGGTTGAGTCTCGTGCCTGATAACTGCAATCTAAGCTGCAACACCCCCGTGCTTCGGGCCTTGTAGGGCTACAGTTTATACGGCTTAGGGTCTTGAGTATCTGAGTAACTACCATAGTTTCAGGGTAGCTGCCATCATTTAGGGTTTAGGGGTTTTGGGTACTTTGGCGTGAACAAGGCGAAACACCATTTCCGGAATTGTCAGCCTCGACGTGAGCTCTAGGCCCTGTTTAGGGTTTAGGGCTCCGGACCCCAACCTACTAATTCCGGACAGGCTTTTCGTTCTCAGGGGCGTTTTGCCACCAAATCAACTGCCCCTAAGCCGTGCTAACACTTAGAGCACAAGCGCCACATTCTTTCCAAGATGACTGTTGCACAGGATTGAAGACGAACCTGATCATCTACAACACAGTGGTCTGGCCAAGGGGTGTTTTAAATCAACCCTAAACTAAACCCTTTCGGATTAACAGTAGTTCAACATTACGGTCACCCCTCAGAGCCGGTCGTCTAGGACTTCGGGTCAAAGGGTTTCTCACGATGAAATATTGCGAGCTAATGTAGGGGCCTTAATGATTACCTATACCATGCTGGGGGTTCTTTATTATAGCTATAGTAGAATAAACCAAAAACCTCATTCGAATTATTAAGGCCCTTACACTAAAGTACCCTTATTGTAGACCCCTTATAGTAGACCCCTTGTAAAGGAAACCCTCTTCTAATTATTCAGGCCCCTACAGTATGTGAGGCAGGCTCGTTGAGGCCACGGCGCTCCCGAAAACTTTCCCCAACCACTAAATGGGAGTTTCCGAAAATAGGGGACCATAACATAGTACCGCAAATAGTAGGATCCTTATTATAAGGGCCGCAAAATATAAGGTACCCCGAATTTCGGAAACTCCCAAACCTTCTCCCTGCCTGTGGCTCTTCAGCCAGTGGTCTCTTCCTGGGCGATCTTTTGCCGGTTGCGAGCGAGAGAGTTGAAACCCTACTAAACCTCCGCATGACCGGAGTAGCTATAGGAATTTTACTAGAAGAAACCGCAAAAACAGAGTCCCAATCGGGCCCCCATGGCAAGCCAATGGTTTCAAAATCACAGGAAAAACACGCTATATAAGCTCTAGGTGAAGTGTAGTAGACTATGGGGGGCTTCGTGCGCGATCCAAGCAGGCTCCAGGCTCCAGATGTGGCTCGGCGATGTAACCAGGATGCCATCTTGGAAACCCTCCGAAGGACACTAAGAATATTGGTTTACTATAGTTTAGAATGGTGTGTATCGTCATTGTGTTTGTGTTAATGCTATACTTATTCTTTTCCCTTTTACTTTAATATCTTACATGTCTAGTTCTGCTGCTTTACTTGCAGTTTCGTATCCATGTCATACAATGTAAGCACTGGGTCCATCCAAGGCCATGAGCGCATGTGAGAGTCTTGGCAAGGATTAGACAGTGCAAGTTACACCATGTGCAAGAGTGAGTCCGGCTGTGATACATCTGCATTTTGTCAGCCACATAGTGTGTGGTAGTTGACGGCGGTTCTTCTCGCTTTCCTTTGGTCACCATTTCTGAGTGACACTGCGCAATTCACGACAATACGGCTCTTGCTGGTAAAGCACGTACGTGTCATTTTGGTTTCATGGCCTCATTTTCTACTGTATAGCTCAGTGTTTGCTGCTAGCTCATTGCTATCGTCATGTTTGGAAACCTGTTCTGCACGAACATGCATGAACATGAGTTTACAAGTGCTGCTGCGGCTTCTGTTGGGTATGATTGGCAGAACTGGAGCCGATGTACCTACTACAAGGGTGGGGACGTCATACACTTAACATAGAACACAGTCCAAAACCAAACCCGCAAAGCCAATCTGACCCCTGGAGCTCTTGCCGCAGCGGCTCGGAAGAATTGCTTAGAGGCTTTATGGGGAGGTCAAGCATCGTGCCGTGATCCCGAGCACCCTCAATCTTATAGCGGCACTTGTAGTAACCCTTAAAGGAACCCTGAAACTAGCCCTTACAACTAGCCGTAACTAGCCTTGTCGTAGGCCTTCTAACCCTGAAAGGGTTCCAGCCAGGAAGGGTGCACAATGGCGGCTGGCACTGTTGCTGCTGCAGAATCTCCTAGACGAGGTCGTTTGAGATGTCCGCCATCATTCAATAACCGGGCGGGATGTGCTGGCCTTCATGGTATCCCAAAAAGGAGGGCCTAACTTGGAGAGCTGTCCATACAGCTCTCCGGTGCCCTGACAAAGATGGTTCGGCCTGGTGGAAAATCCACCTAAGAAATCAAGAACCCAGAGACTCCAATATCCCTCAATTAAGCAATATTCCCTAAATCATATAAGGATCCCTACTATAATTTAAGGTATATTCCTGAATTAAGGGATTTTGGAGTCTCTGGCAAGCCAGCGTGCGAAGCGTAAGCACAACCCGAAAACCCAGTGCTGGACCTTGGCCCTGTAACCCCAAGAGGAACCCACACATAGATTCTGGGTGGGGCGTCCTTCCTTTGTTGGCTTGCTTGAAGAGGGGAGTGCAGGATATCGCAAGTCCCAACCTTATAGTCTTATAGTTTCTGCTTAGGCTGCCTTATCGGATCCCTGCAGCGCCAGGCACTAGAGGCTGACATCGTCTCCTACGGCGCTGCTGTCAGTGCCTGTGAGAAGGTAGCCTCCTCGAAGTCGGGCTTAGGGGCTTAGGGTTTAAGAGTTTTTTTCGCTTCTGGGGCTGAGGCTGTTTGAGGTTTATGGTTTTGGGTTTTCGTCATAGGGTTTTGCTCTCAGCTTGCCCCCTGGGGGTTCAGTTTCTCGGTCTGTGCTGACCAGCAGCATCACGGGATGTGGGCATGTTTGTGGTGTTTATGTTCCAGTGCATCGGCAGAGGAAGGGACGGATCCTAAACAGCCGTAAGACTTGAGCATTTTTTGTTTGTCGTAGCTTGATCCCTCGGTCAAGAGTCAACTCAAGCAAAGATCCTGTTCACCCAAACTGGAGTCTTTGGGATTGTTTAGCCCACAGTCTGAAGCTTAGTCCTAAACTCAAGTCTGTCCGAGGCTCATGCATCGGTGTCCTGCGATATGTCCTGCCTCACGCTGCTTGTGGCCCGAAGCCCTCCCTCAGATTTGCAAATACCTGAAATCAGGTTCATGGGCTGGGGTGCTGAAGCCTCGTCCGAAATCCACATGCTATGCCGAAGCCCTAGATCCAACAATCCTCAAGCTGTACCCCGAGAAGCCTTCATCTCATACAGACAAAAACCACTGAAGTACTTGACCCTTAGTCCTCAAAGCAAAGTCCTCCATCGTAACCCTAAACCCTAAACCCTAAAGGCCCCCCCCGCCGACCCGTTTGCAAAGGGCAGGCGCTGGGACGCCGCCCTGGCCTTGCTTCTGGAACTGCCCTCGCGAGGACCTCCCTGAGTTTTCCCGAAGTCCGATGTAGGATCATCCACATCACATGGAAGGTTAATGTAGGGGCCTTAACAACTACCTATACTATTTTAGGGGTTCCGTATTATAATAGTATAATGGGCCCCAAAACCCTGTTAAGGCTCTATATTAAGCCGGTCAAGCTGTTTTTGGGTAAGGGAACTCAGCAACTACCACATTTCGTGTACTCTGAACCTGGAAGCTTAGGACAACATCGGGATTCAGACTGGTGAGACCCAGAGGGGCCTAAACCCAACGCCCAAACCCCAAACCCAGACCCTGAACCCTTACGGTTCGACTCCTGCTGACGAATTCCAGGTTCCTAAGCTTTGAAGGGGATGCAGGTATTTGCCCAGAATCCCGGAAGGGTTTAGTAAAAAGGGTTCTGCGCATAAGGCATTTCAACAGAATCAGTATGTCCCATCAAAACAAGATTAGTCGCAGTGTGTCTTCTCGCTTGGATAGATTGCATAAAGTCCCGGCTGTCGTTTTCAGAAGTCAGGGCTCTCAAGGGTTTCGGCTGGCTTTGCGACTGTCGCGTGAAATGCGAGGTCCTGAAATCCCCAACCCTAATTCCCACGCCTTAGCTAAACTGCGCGACACGAACCTTGCCGTGAAGTGGGTCCGTGAAGTCGGTTCAGCGATTAGGGCTTTTCGATTTACTTCGTGCGTCAGGGTTTAAGGTATGAGGTGTATACGACGTCTGAAACCGAGTGATAGAGAGGAGTGCTGCCCAACCTCATCGTTTGCTGTGCGGCTCTTACGGCAGCCTCCCACAGCAGTGAGCCGCTGGAGCGCGCTTCTAATGTAGGGGCCTCCGTGTCATTGTTTCGTTTTTTTTCTGAGGGCTCCTTAGCATTCTGATTCTTGTAGAATTAACCCAAGCTCTGTTCGAATTATTGAGACCACCCCTCCCATTTTTACCCGCGGTACAGGGTTAGGGACAGTCGAGTGGCTCGTTTCAGGATGATGGTGTTTTTCTTGAAACTAGCAGTGGAGTAAAGCAGGCGGACGTTTTCATCTGATTCTAGATTTCCTTATTTCTCGTGTTTCTAGGGAGAGGGTTTGCTGGGTTCTTGTCTTTTGGAGTCAAATCTGCGATGCTCGGTTTCCCTGAACCCTGAACCCTAAAACTTAAGCCCTGAACCTTTATAAACCTTTAAGCTGAGGGTTGATGTGGCCTTCGTTTGAGCTCTTGGTTTCGGTTTTGGGGGCGCTGAGGGGCACCCTAGATCCGTTTGTTGACACTCCTACTTCGGGTGCTTCTCGGAGTGATTTGCCAGGTGAGGGTTTAGAGTTTTGGGTTTTTGGTGGTTTGGTGAGTTTGAAATAGAAAGCCCAGATCCGGAATTAAGCGAAACCGTAACTCAGGTGAGGTTAGAGCCATAACCTGCGCCAGACCTTCCTTGGGCCGTTTCATGGGAATTTTCCGTTTAAGGTCCCCAAGTTTTTGAAGCCCCAGCCTCTTCGAGCCGGATGTCATCAGAGGTGGCGGGCAGCTTTGTGCCTCTTCAAGGAGATGGGTCAGTCAGGCAGGATGGCTCTCGACAAGTGTTTGTACTATAGGCGCCTTAATAATTATCTATACTACTTTGGTGGGTTCCCTACTATAATTGTGGGCCTCAAAACCCTATTCTAAGTATTAAGGCCCCTATATTACTTTCTGCCGTTTTTTTTTGCGTTCACGGTCTATATTGCGGACCACGGCCAGGTGATACAGAAGGGGAATTAAGGGATTCGTTGTGCGTGTCAACGACTTGCCGGCCTGTAGATGGGCCTCAAATCGGCGTTTATTCGATTTCATTCCTCCCGGCTCCAGGCAGCATGCCAGTCGACATAACTCCGCCCGCTGTCTTCCGCATCGACACGCCGGAACCACTTTGGGTAGTTCTCTAAATTAGCTTCCCTTTTCGGGTCCTGCTTATCAGGGTGCCGTACTATTTGGGGACATAAAAAAGAGACCTTAGTCTAGAGAACTACCCACATGCTGCTAAAACGCGTTCTTAGGGTCGCGAGGCAAAAGCTCGACGAATCCTTGAACCTTAAGGTAACCCTGAGAATACGCCTTATTAAAGCAACCTTACATTGAAGTTTTCCTTGAAGTTAGGTTCGAATCGAACTCTGAGCCTGGCGAAGAAATTCCTTGAAGCAACCTGGTAGCGGCCTATAGGTTACAAATCAACTTTGTAACCTTGACTGTCTGGTTCTTAGTAATTACTTGGAGGTTCGTGGGTAGTTATAAGTGGGGTAAAAAGACCCCTAATATGGGTTATAAGTATAGTTACCCTACTTATAACCCTACTTATAACTACCCATATAATCCTCAATAATAGTCTCCATAACCCATTCCCCCATTCCTTACTAAGAACCAGACAGTTGAGGGATTGCATGACAGCCGAAGGCATCGAGGCAGACGCCATCGTTCCGTGGCGGGCATTTAAATTGCTCAAGCCCATTTTGGATGAGGCTTGTTGGTCCGGCGAAACCACAACCTATATATGTGTGTATATATATATATATGTATGTATGTATATATATATGTATGTTTGTATGTATGTATATATATACACACTAAGTAATGATATTTGCTCGCCTGCTTTGATCATTCCGGTTCGGGATCGTGCTATAGTATCGAGGGCTGAGTGGCAAATAGTCATATCCCCCGAAGGTTTCTGATGTTGACTCCGGCCACTGGTGCCTATACCCTGGCCCCCAATAGCTTACCTCTTTAAAGGGTTCCTTAAGGAGCCCTAGAAAAGGTAAGGTTTTTCTTTTCTTTTCCCGAATGCGTAGCAGAAGGGTTCCCGTTTTAAAGGTTGGGGTCCAGGGGTCCAATCGTTGACCAGGGATCGTCGCTAAAGCGTTCGGGAAGCGTTCGCAAGCGAGCGTTCGCAAGCGTTCGCGAACCGGCCCCCCAGCCCCCAGCCCCCAGCCCTCGGCCCCCAGCCCCAGCCCCCGCC
>BGNK01005514.1:5967-37654 GCA_003297005.1 Symbiodinium sp. clade A Y106
TCAGACGCGCAGAGGTATCAGACGCGCGGGGAGGTATCAGACGCGCGGGAGTATCCTCCTGGCGGAAACCTCAAACCTCTAACCTGCCATCTGGATGGGGGAGTTTAGGTTAGGAGGTTAGTAGGGGTACCTAATGGGGCGCGGGGCGCGGGGCGCGGGACGCGGGACGCGGGACGCGGGACGCGGGACGCGGGACGCGGGACGCGGCGGCGCCGCGACGCGACGCGACGCACGAGAATTCACCTATTATGCAACATGCACAATCAACAACAAATTAGACAAGTAAACATGGAATAAGCAAAACAACGCAAATGAAAATACGGAAACGAACATCACATGCGCCTTGACAGACCCAGACGCACCCACAGTAAAGACTTGGGGTCGCGTCCATGACCCTGATCGTTCCGCCCCAGGCAGCAGCTGCTTCTTGGCCTGGGCCGCAGAAGGGGCCATCATGACAACAGCTTCACTCAACACTACTTCTGTGGAGTTTGTTGCATTCGGGGGGAGGGGGGGAGACGTTTGTTTCACATGCAAGGACATATATGGGCATCGCCGTCTATCCATGTTTCATTCACAACATGGACACCTCGACAGGCTTCATGCTGGCTTTTGAGCAAGGTTATCACATTTTCGAGATTCACTGAAGGGCACGTAGCCAGCAGCACATTTCAGATAGTGGCCACTGTGCTGAACTCCAACTCCGGCACGGACACTGCACAAGAGGACATGACTTTCGGAAGTCACGCTTAGGTTTCACTTCTTTAGATTTTCCTAGTGAATCTGACACGAGCTCCCCGTGCCACCTGGCATACCTTGGGGTTTTGATTTCCGGGCTTTCAAGACACTGTTTGTGATAATAGTGAAATACCTGCAGATTTCCAGGAAACAAATTGAGACACTGCTCTGTGAGAGTGCTGCCGCAGCTCTTCACGCAAGCATCGCCAACTTCATTTCCTACTGGGTGAGGTCTGGAGTATCTGCACACGCAGAACCCCTACATCTTGCATCGTGACATCAAGGTGCCATGAGAGCCACAGTGGAAAGCTGCAGCTTTGGCGAAGTCACATCTGAAACATGAGAGAAGTACTTGCTTGTTCGGGTTGGCACTGTGCTTGCCTGTGTGACGAAGGGCCTAGCCTTGAAGCCTTGCTATACGCCTGTGGAGAGACGAGTGCTGAAGCCAGGCTGGTTTCGTGTTATGGTTTCACCTTGATTCTGAATCTCCCGAAAAGGGCCCAAATTCCTAAAGCCTAAGATAAGCTAGTACCATGAAGGGTGCCAACGTCCTCGTCGGCCTCGACTCTTTGGCGAAGCTCGCAGATTTCGGCTGCTCCAAGCGTGCCAAGGCCGGGCGCTGACTGGGAGTTTGCCGGTACAACTGGTTTGGACTTGCAAATCCATCGCTGTGCAGGAGACAACATCTGTGACCATCGAAGGCTCCATTCCATGGATGGCGCCTGAGGTGCGCTGCACACTGCAAGCAACCATCTTACAGGGGGTGGTGCTATACGTGAAAGAAGGACTTGGGCCCTGCGCCACAACTTTTTGCAAACCCTTACGTCCACGTGCATATACTGTACGGGATACCAATCTGCAGCCACAGCCGCATGCTAAATGTGGATTTGCTGCTGGCCTGATTGCTTGGTGGGTTGTGAAGATCGAGCACAGCAGCGAAAAGAAGCTTTAAGTCCTGCAGATGAATTCTTGCAGGTCCTGACACATTCGCGCTATGGGCGAGCAGGCCAGCTGGGTTCAGAAGATTTAAGTTGCCCGGGCTTCACAGCCCATCGTAAGCGGTTGATACTGCCACAGGCCTCGAGCAATCCTGCGACGTAGGTTTGCATCCGGCGCGAACTCGTGCAATTTCAAAGCCTTACGAAGTCATGGTCGCCGAGCTAGCGCTACCGAGGTGACATTTGGAGCTTCGGATGCCTGGTGATTGAGCCACCCGTCTTGCAATCCGGCGCCGGGTTGCAGTTTGCACCCTTGTATGGGTCGAACTTGAGCCGGTGGCTGATTCACAAAGCCTAATCTTTAAGCGACTGTCGCATCCAGTTTTTGTCCAGAATAGAGGACGTGGAGCCACTTTCTGCATTCGTTGCTTTTGAAGCGCCTTCGTTGCGCGACTTCGCTCCCAGATTCATCAATGCCCCTACCAGGCACCCTTGCAGCCCAGCACCTCTCTTACAGCGACGCCGAGGATGGCGACTGCAGACTCGCCGTGGGGTCACTTCGACAACTTGATGGCAGCGCGCGGAACTCAGGTTTTTTCATCCTTTGTTTTCTCGTTTCTTTACATCTCTCTCTGCGTCGCTTGTTTGGGATGAGACGATCGCTTCGAATGTGTTTCACAGCTTTAAGCAGGTTGGCTCCTCTCCTTCGGGAGTGATTTCATCCCCTGTAATCAGAGCGAGGTTTGGAATATCAATATGGCATCGCAAACCCCACCATACTGGCATCGCTGGCGGAAATTTCCTGCACTAGGAGTCCCATGCCAGGATTCTCAAGATCGGCATGTCTGGAGAGTTGCCTCCGATCCCGGTCTCTCGCCTGGTGCATGAGGGCAGCCAGCAGGGACTGTGCAACGAGTTGGGTTGTAGGGGTCGCTGTGAGTAGTGGCACTGCAGGCTGAGGCCGAACATATCTGCCGGCGCGCACAAGCACAGAGTGTATGTCTATACACACGTGTTTTACATGCACACCCGCACACATACACACGCACATCCACGCGCACCTGCAAGTACACATATATTGCAGCACATAGCATAATATTGTCTTGCATCACGGTGCCTTACATTATGTGGCATGACATTACATCACCTTCGTGCACCGTGCATGGCCTTCCCTTACCTTGCTTGAGGTTACAATACCCTAAATGTCCGTACGATACCCTGCAGTCCTGCACAAGGCTTAACACTCCTGTACGTTGCCTCGCATCTTTCGAATTACCTTACATCTCGTTAATAAAATTACTGTACAGTACATGAAATCAGGCAGCACCTTCAGCGCATCAACTCGCAATAGGTTAAGTTATGATCTCTTTAAGTTACACTGCATACATGACCAGTGCATGAATAGCAATCATCGCATACCTTGCTTTGATCCACACTGCATTACATGGCGTCACGTTCCATTCCATTCCCTTCCTTTTCATGTCAGTCCGATGCATAACTCCATCAAAGCACGTCAAAGGAACATCATACCAAACCAAATTACACTACAACACACCTCGCTATTTTGCATTGGTGCTTCTTTGCATCACAATTTGTTGCACTGCGAACCCTTCATACATCTCCTTAATTTCAGTCATCTCACACACTACACACCCACATCACATCCATTTCCTAGTTATGTGCATACATGCATACACCATACATGAGCAGATGCATAGATACACAGATACGTACATGCATCCATACATCCATGCCTCCATGCCTCCATGCCTCCATCCATCCATCCATCTATCCATCCATCCGTCCATCCGAGAAAATCCATCCGTTCATACACCTGCCATCTTGACACGCTGACATACCTACATACCTGCACAATTAGTTGCATACATGCCTAGCACATGCATGCACGAATACATAGATGAGTTTTTGGGTGGGTTAATGAATGGAAAGATGGACACATGTGCACTTGCTTTCATACATGAATGCATACATACATGGATATGTGCACCCATGTGTGTTTTGGACCTGTCAGGATACGGTCTCTGTCAACTGTCGCGGCTTTATCCGACGGTGCACGCAGCATGACCCAGGCCAGAGCTACATCATGACCCTTGGCCCGGGATCTTTGGGTTGATGAAGACAGCGTCAAGCAAGCATCAGGATTTGAGTTTTCGGGCCACAAGATTCCAAGTCCATGTTGTTGCTGCCAGGCAAGCGCCTCAGTGCCACTGAGCTCCTGAATGAAGACTTCGTGTCCAAGGCTCAGCATGAGAAGTGCAGGTGGAAGTGTTTGTCTTGCACAGCTTGGCTCGGAAGTCGTCCTTTGCATGATCATGCCTCCCGTGGCTCAGCCCTGCTCATAGTCGGTGTTTCTTACCGTGACGGGCTTTCTGCGTGCAGCTGCAGCACGGGCCTACACGAGTGATCTCATCTGATGTGCTTCAATTTGGAGCCGGATCAGCATTTAAGGCTTGCCGCAGATGAAGAAGGAGGCCACAGAAAAAAGGAGGCAGGGAGGAACACGTTGGCGTGCCAAAGACATGTCGGAGGATCAATGCTCAGTTTCAGCACGAAAGTGCGACGCGACGAATGTCTCAATAGGTGACAATCATGGGTCTCATATGTGCACTACGACGAGGTACTTGGCAAGAACAAAATACAGTGTCGAGCAGGCTTTGGTTTCGAGTTTCCCCAGATATCATTTTCGGGGGTGCCAGAACGCCTAGTTCTCTGAACTAGATTCATCTTAGTGACGGTTTGCACAGCCAGATGATCTGCAGGAAGCCTCCGCTGCGGCCCAGCCAGTCGCTGCTTGCGAGCGCATAGAAGAGGAAGCGGCGATCCTCCTGTTGCTGCGGTCTGATTGTTTCAATTATGGAAGTGTTCACGCATGCAAGCTCCATTACCTACCATGCTTGGCCCTGCCCGGGCCATCTTCTGCATCCTCCTTCTGCCACTCTAACCGCCTTTCGTGCGTGCTTTTGAGTTGCAAGAAAAATCCCCTGAGGAGGACGTGGAGGAGCTGCTTCCGGCAGGATGGGAGCGGCACTATGACCCCAACTGGTCGGCCTGGTGCTTCGGCGGCGCTGGGCTTTCTCTTGGCGTTGCCTTTGTGTCTCCGCCCAGGATGCCCTATCAAGTTTAAGTAGTCGGTGCAAATCCAGATGGGCGATCGTTCCTTGCTGAAGTCTCACTGCACATGCGCAATGTGAGAACACTGCCAGTTGAACATGGAAAGGAGTTTGTGTTGAATGCGTTGATGATGATGACGATGATGATGAGGACGATGCGCGCGGTGAGGAAGGGGATGAGGAGGACAAGGATAAGAAACTACGACAACAGCTGCGCAATGACTCCTGCTACTGCTGCTGATGCTCGTCGTAGCGCTCTGACAACGACTTGTGCTACCAGCACCACCATTGGGTAAGTGACATAGGATGGCATACGAGGTGGATTTGGTGGCAGTGGTGGTGGCAGTGGTGGTGGCAGTGGTGGTGCCGGTGGTGCTGGTGGTGCTTTGGTGCTGGTGGTGCTGGTGGTGCTGGTGGTGCTGGTGGTGGTGTGGGCGAGGAGTTTGTGGTTATCATGTCTCAAATCCAACGTGCTTCATCACGCAACGCAGGTACTACTGGCATCGCAACAGCGGACGATCGCAGTGGGTCCGGCCCAACGATGACGAGGCAGACGTCGAGGAGGCACTGCTTCGACGGAGCTCTCATGCTGAAAGCTTGGAATCGTTAGGGATTCCTTGGATACATCACGGGCAGCGCGCCGGAAAGAAGGAACATTGCGCCGAGTTGGGCTGCTGCTATTTCTTCCGCTTTACGGAAGAGTCGAGAGGTAGCAGCAGGGTCGAGCCAGTGCACTGGAGGAAAGTACCTCGCAGCGCAGTGGCAAAAGTGGGAAAAGTGGCAAAAGCTCGCAAGGCTCCTCGGGCAGCATTTCCGAGTCAGGTCCCGCCGATTTAGCCTTTCCTGCGGTTCTTGCCTGTTTCAGAAGGGCTGCCCAAGATTTCCCTCCGAACTCTGCCAGTGGTCGATGGCGTCACGCATATGAAAATTTGCCAAGGACCTGGACTTCCGCAAACTTTACCAGGGTACGTGAGTGACGAATGCTGAGGCATGTGCACACCGCCCGTTCCTTGCCGTTCTATGTCCGTGATCTGCCAGTGTACCCGGAAAGTAAGCTTGGCAAGAGCACGACGTTCAACCACCAAGGTGCAATCACTTATCCACGCGACGTTTGCACAAAGCCTTGGCGAATGCCTAGATGCCCAAATCTGCTTATTCAGAATTTCTTGCTGCTGCTCTTGCGGGCGAAAGGTCTTGGATCCCACACAGCAATTGCACACTGCAGACACGATGTGCACCTGAAGCTATCTGTTGGAACAAATGTCCGTGCTGAACTTTTTAGGAAGGTGCCCCTTGCTATAGACAAAAGCCTTCGGCGTTACTTGATAGATAGAACAGGACCCATAACCAAGCATGATGGAGTCGGAGTGTCGGAAGAAATCCAATAGAGCAGCTGCGAAGAGAGCGGGAGCCTGCAAGTTCAGTCGTCTTTACCGGCCGTGATGATGAGCTTTCCGCGTTAATCCTCCTGCGTCCTGTGACCTGCACGCACTGCACTGTGTACAATCTGAAATAGCGGCTGATAGCGGTAAACTTGACATCTTTTGCTCAGTGCCAGTGTACGTATCCAGAAAGCTTCGTGCCGTCGAGCCTTGTGCTGCCGATACCCCTAGCATCGCGTATTGGCGTATAACAAGTCATCGAACGAAGCACAGTTTGCTTCTGCAGTCCTGGAAGACTAGACGGAACTGGTTTGTATGCATGGCCCTAAACGGAAACATACGCTCTCTTATGAATCGTGCTCTGGCTCATGAACCAGCCCTGGGCATACACCGACAAACCGCCTTAGGCGACGTTTCACAACTCAGCCAGGAGGGAGGGAGTTGGGCTGGTGGCACGAGTGGGTCATTTGTTGGATGTGTTCATTTACTGCTCCTGGTAATTCCCCACAGAATGCCGAGACTTGTCGTGCAATCATTTATATGAAAGTATTTCAGCCTTGAGTACATTCTGCACCGTTACATGTTGCTGCAGCTTGAATTCCGTAGAAGACTCATGCTCGACCTCCACCTTGCTCCGAGCCTTGCCATCACGACCGCGAAGCGAGACATCACAAGAAATGGGCACTGCGATCCATGAGACGAGGTAAGAATAGGACATTCCCCCCGTCCCAACCTACAATGTAGCGAAACCACAGCCAAGGGAACAGGCTTGGGATAATCAGCCAGGAAAGAAGCCCTGTTGCTATTCCGACTCTGCGAAATGACTTTGGAGGTGTTGGATCGAAACATAGTGCAAGTCATCACAATTGCCGTTGGCGTAGGAGAGCGAACTTAGCTCCACCACTTGTGATAGCATACATGCTTGGTGAGAACATCGGCATACTGAAGCTTGGTAGGCAACCAGCAAAGAAGGGCGGAGCCGTTCGATCCTTCACAGGCAGAGTCTCCCTTAAAGCGGCTAGATCTCTGGCAAGACGCTTGTTAGTGGGCACCCGCGGGATACCCTCCTCGTGGATGTGTCGAAAAGGCTTTTACAGTCTGTCAGGCATTTCAGCCCGGATCCATGGAAGTCTTCAACCTTGACAATCTTGGAGCTCCATTCCTTCCGTCCAAGCCAAAGTTTCCGCCCTCGAAGGTAGACCTGCAGATCCCTGCTGCCGTGGAGATCGCAGATTTCGGTTCAGCTGACTTTAGAGTTACGCTTTGTCGGCGACCACTCCATGTCGAGGCCTGACCTGCACACTTTTGTAGTTGAGGGAGTTTCAACTTCTGTGGTGTGCCGAGGGCACAGGGTGCAGTTATGCATGTGGCAGATCGAATGGAAAGACCCCAACTGACACGCAGCGCCAAACAGTGCAGGATAGCCAAGGAGAAGGAGAGTCGGTTGCATTCTCATACGGATGATTCAGTCAGAGCTGCAAACGGCAGTAGCAATACTTAATAGCAGCAGTAGCGGAAGCAGTAGATTATAGTTATAGGATTGTTGCCAGCATTTCAACCTTGACCCCAATTTGTTTGCAGAGGATCCTTAGGTTTCAGGTCCAGAACCAGCCTCGAGGAATGATGAACACGACACGTGGTTTGAAGTGTGCTCCGGACTGTGGATTTGGTGTGAGTAACATGCTGACAGTTGTTCGTGAGGTTTGGCGTGAGGGTGAGCCTGAGAAGGAGTGCGACTGTGGGGGAGGGTTCGATTTGTGCGTGGGCAAGCCACCCGAGCAGTCGTGGGCGGGGAGTGCCCGCCGGAGTGTGCGTGGGAGGGTGAGTGGGGGTGCAGGCAGGAGTTCGAGCGAGAGGGCGGCGGAGGGACCTCCAGCACTTCTGCTCACATTGTACATTTGCACATCTCTCACGCGTTGCCCCAGTCCTTCTTTGCTATGCCATGCCTTGTCATGGGTGACTCTTCGCACACATATCTATCACACTTCTGCTCTCATTCAGTTATTCCAATTTACATATTGAACTTTACTCGGGCTTGACTCGAGTTCGAACCGGTCATATTTGAGACGTCACCTCGACACATTAAACATCCGAAGTCTAGAGGCTTTTTTGCGTCTGCGACAGCCGAGTTATTTGTTTCAACGATGTGTCTTTGTGCTATGCGCGGCCTGCTCCAGGCTATGCCACACCATGATTCGCTCGCACGTCATGTTTCAGGGATTGCATGCAGCCGGGAGTCTTTGTCTCAAAGTTTGGGGCGCGGCTTTCGTCTCAACATGCAGTGTACTGTAACCATATACCATGAGAGCATAGCCAAGTAATATAGTCTTCCAGATATAATGTTATACTGGAATGCAATAATGCCATCGTAGTATGTAATATACATGTTATGGTTACCATCCCGCTGCTATTATGGTACATTATGGACTCACTGACAGATCAGGGCGGAATCTTTCGAAAGCGCTGGTGGGGTCTCTACCAAGGCAAGACCTCACAGTCCTTTTTCAATTTACCGGTTAGGGTCTAGATTTCAGGGCTCAGAAAACATCCTGAGTTCTACTTTCTTTTGTATGTCGGTCGTACCTTTTCCAGGCTGTCAAGTGACTGTTGCCATAGCTTGGACGAAATTTTGTGTTGGATGCCCGTTCCACATAGGTTGCTAAGGTCTCGGGCCAAGCTTTCCCAGCCTTGTGATCCTGAGGCTGGCTCCGTGCATCCTGCCAAATGGCAAGGCGGGGCTTTCCGGACCGCACTATACGACTCGTTACGTGATAGCCAGCACAGAGGGGGAGACAGAAGCAGACATCAGGTAGTCCAGAGCATCAGGTGCTTCTGCCACGCTGGGACATTTTGCCAGGTATTGGAGCCATGGGACCCGCTGTGCACTGATCCCGTGCAAGATCATCGGTGTTTGGAGCTCTTGCTGCAACGTCAGGATTCATGCAGTAGTTGGTTGGAGCAGCGAAGCAGTGGCCGAAGCAGAAGAAGTTCCAAACACGACGAGTACTGCAGGGTTGAACGTTTTTGCACAGCACGAGGCTATCCGGAAGGCAGTATGCAATATCTCAGTGCATACCAAGCAGTCAAGCAGACAGACGAGCTAACAGACTCCCGGATGTTGCGGATCACTGAAAACGGGCGCAAGTGTTAAAGGCTCCCATGACGTTTTTTGTCCATGTTTTGGCTTTCTGGCCTGCTAACCGGGGCCTGCTTTCTCGGCATGTGGCTGCAGGCTACTCTTCCTATGATACGCCCGCATGCGACACCATGGTCCGACATGCCTTGTAAGACATTCATTCACAGGAAGTTTCATGTTTTCAGCCGGGCTTTTTACACGATGCCAGGTTTATACCAAACCGCATGGCTTTCTAGCTGCGATTCTGGAAACCACGGACAATCCCCAAGTTGATTTAAGAGTTCTTTCTTGCTAGAGTTTCCGCCATGGGCTCCGGTGCGTCAGCTGGTGCATCCACGCCGACGCTGCCCTGGCCCGAGGGTGCAACGGTCGTTCTGCGCCCAGGCGCTGGGTTGGCCGAACATGAACAGTAGCCACGGATTGAGGTACAGGTCCAGTGTTGGACCTTAAGGAGCCAATTCAGAATGGTTTACCCTGCTTATACATGGTGTCCAGAGGTGCTGATATTGTCATCATTAGTCATGCGTGATCTGCTCCACGGTGCAGGAAAGCCTATTGCAGTATCCTTGGCTTCTGTAAGGACTGCTCGACCCAGTTAGAAAGAGAACTGCTCAATGATGGTGTATAGCGCAAGCTGGAAAAACATGCTAAGTCATTCTCCCTGACACTTTCAGATGGAACGCTGCCGGACGGACTGAGAACCAGTGGTCCGGTGCCATCGACTGAAAGTGGTGTCCCTTTCTGGAGGCTCCAAGTGGCATCATTCAAAGAGTGGATGTTACAACCATTTTTCGGTGGAATGGTTCGTTCTCTGTCTCTTTCTGTCCCTTCATACCTGTGACTTGGAGTTGCTTTGCTGTTCGGCAGTGTTCGGAGTCACTATGTTTTGGTAGTGGGCCTGGGATTCTAATCGGAGGAGATGGTAGTTGCGGCGTTCCCGGCATCGTTGCTCTACGCACTCGCTGCAGGTGCACATGCAGAGGTCATTGTCATGATCGCCTTCGCCAAACAACGAAAGTGCTTCGGTCGGCTGTGTTAGCATGAGTTTTGCTTTTAATCGGGAGGCTTGGAGGCGCTGGCAAGGGCCGGCTCCGCGTGATCGAAGATACTGCAGGGCTGCTTGAGCTGAAGGCAGGTCATCCGGGCGTTGAAAATTTCATCGTTTCCACCTTTGCCATGCAGCCTTTTTCTACGTACTCTTACAAGTATCAAAAAGAACAGCGGTGATATTTTGCAGGTTCTTTGTCATCACTTGTGGCCATGCGCAATCCTTGTTATGATTTCAGGAGAACTTCACGATTGCCGTTTGCTTCCGGCCTGGTGCCGGTGATGCGCAGGGCTGGGACAGTCTTCTCTTAGGTCATGCCAGAGCCCCAGCTATTCGCGCGAAAGCCACGAAGCTTAGGTGGGAGATTGGCCGCAAGCTGATGGAAGGGACGTAGGGCATGTGGGGCTGAAGGTTGTCACAGCAGTTTGTCACGACAGCTGGAGTTCGGAATGACGGTGTCGGCTTGCCCCACCGAGGACAACAAACATTGGCTGGCTGTGCCAGGCGATGACAAGACCAAAGTTTGTTGCTTCGACGCTTAAGGTGCAGTCTGGGGCTGAACGACGCATGAAAGGTTCACACACAAAGTAGCAGTCATTTCCATGCACCTGAAGACAATCTCGATCCCCAAAGCATCCGCCATAAATGGCTACGGCTCAAGCCATTTTGGCTCAAGATCTGTCAGTTTGGAAGTACCTGTGTGTGCGAGATTCCTCCTCTCCTCTCCTCTTTTCCCTTCTCTTGATGACGGATCCTGGTGGTGACATGCGAATGGAGGGAGATGCTACAGAGGAGAGAGAAGATGATAGTCCCCTACATGCCGCTAACACCACTAACACCGCTGCTCCTAGTGCTAGTGACTTGGCGGCTGCTGCTGCTGCCCTTGCTGCCGCTGTGGGCAACACGGTGGATCTTACGGACAATGTTGTACCCAATCCGTACCAACTAGCGGCTGCGAAAGCCACCTCCCCGGGTACACCAAGGCACTCAACTTCTACAAAGTCAGAGCCGTCTAGAGAAGCCAAAAGCCTTACCAAGAAGCAACAAGGGGGTAAAACCGCAAGCCCTGAGAAGAGCCCCAAGCTCGCCGCGCCGCAACCTCTCCCCCCATCGGGGACCTTGGTGCAACCCCCAGGCCTTGGTGCGCCCCCGGTCTTCGGAGGCAGTTGTGTGCCCCCGGTTCCAGGGGCATCGACCGAAGGACCGGGACGAACGCAGTTCTACGACCTTGACGCAGGACCTCCGGCATGGGTCCATGATTTGCGGGAAATGTTCCAGGGTGGGCAGCGGGAGATGCTTTCTGAACTTCGCACACATACGCAAAGCCTTAACCAGGTTACGGAACAGGTTTCCCATATCGACCAAAGACAGCAGAAGATGGCAAGTCTTCAGAAGCGTTTCCAAAATCGTCTTGTTGAGATGGAGGAAGAAATGAAAGACTTGCGAGCTGGTAGGAGCATCAGCCCAGGGCCCCACCGTACACACAGTGCTGGCCCGGGATCCAGTCCTAGAAGTACAACTGCTAGTGGCATTGGAGGACAACCCATTGTTGATGATCTTCAGTTGGTGATCGGGGGATGGAAAGAGGGCCGTAAAACCGATATTGAAGAGGAAGTTAGGCGCCTCTTTTCCCGTCTAGAAGCGGCTCCTTTGCTAAAAGACACTCATATTCCGTTTGTCAGAAGTAATTTTGCCAGAGTCGAGCTTCAGTTCGGGTCCAGCAAACTAGCTGAGAGGAGACAGGTTCAAGCCCTTACGCTGAAGGCCTTGAAACAACTTTTCACGAGTGTGCCGACTAGTCAGATCCCTCAACAGACCGGCAACCGCCTCTGGGCCTCACGGAATCGCAGTAAGGATGAACGCGCGAAGATTCGTGCCCTTGTTGGAGTCAAGGAATACTGCGCGCAGCATATCAACCCCATGTTCATAGATTTGGATTGGAGGGGAAAGCTTTGGATCCGCAGTGAACAAGTTCTCTTTCATGCAGGCCAGCATCGCCCACATGATTCCTCCCTTATGTTGAATGATTCGAAAGGGGACGAGTCTGGTTGGTGGGTGGACTTGCAGGTGCTTAGCCGGGTTTTGCCTCGCGATAAAGGTACAATTGAGACTGAGATGTTGGCTTGACTATATCATGCTCCCAGCCTCACTAAGCGCCCACACAGGCACAGAGAGCCCAAACTGGTTCGGGAATTAAGCACCGCCACGTGGAACCTTCATGGTAAACACTTTGCATCGATCCAGAATGTCATAGACCCCACTGATGATCCTTGGGATTTCCTTTTCTTGCAAGAATTAGGTGGTTTTTCGCATTTGGCAGCAGGCGAATTCACTACGGACCAGGTTGAACTTGCGGCACAAACATGTACCCTTGTTGTGCATCAGGCCCCCCTTAGCCATCATGCTGTGGGTATCCTTTTCCGTGACCAGATTGACCTTCAGATTAAGTTTAAGTTTTCCTTTGGTATCGGGTTTGTTCTTCAGTGTGACGCTTTTGGTCGCAGGGTTTGTCTTGGTACGGGACACTTCCCCCACCAACAAAGAAGGGATGCTACTGAAACTTGGCTCTCGTCCATCGCACAGCTTGACGAGATTCTTATGCAAGCTCGTTACTGTGACTGCATCTTGCTTGGTATGGACTGTAATCAGAATTTATCCTTGCCGAATTCATCCTTTGCTGGACTGTCACGCTTACTTTTCCTTTGTCGACACCGTGGCCTGGAATTCAATCCTTTGCTGGGGAATACTTGGGAAGCACGTAACGAATTCAGCTCTATCGATTGGGTTTTCTTTCGCTGGCCTGGAGTAGAGACCCTTTTCCATCTACGCCCTGACCTGCGGGAAGCCCTTCCTTCTGATCATGTGCCGGTTGTTGGGATCCTGCATGGACGAACTAGTCTTGTTGAAAGACCGCCCCACCCTAAACATCGTGTGGGCGCTGGAGTACATCCTTCGATGCGCTTTCTAGAGCTGCTCAGGATCCGGCTTTTGATTTTCTCAAGATACCCTCGCAGACCACTGTACATCACATTCGGTACGTTTGCCTTCTAGGAAGTACAGAGACCCCCCGGCAATTCTCGAACTTATTCGCCTGCGGAAGACCTCTTCAGACCCGGAGGCCCGAGCCAAACTCATGTGTGACATACATGCTGCACGTGTGACAGCACAACGTCAACACAAGCTTAGCCTCCTTGAAGATGCACGTTCAGGTGATCGCAACGCCATTGCACACCTTCGTCGTAGTGCTTCACAAACCTTTTCTGAAGGCAGTTTTACTGAGCGTTTGGGTGGTCAACATACAGCAGTTGAGTCGATGAAAGCCTTTTATGCCCGCAAGTATTCACAGTCGCCCGATGAAGGCGAAGTTACGCCCGCTCAGATTGCGGCCCTTAAAGCCAAGCACTCCGTCCCCGCTGACCCTATCACTGCCGAGGAAGTTTCTGATGCACTTGCCCGTTCCCGCCCCAACACCTCCTCTGGAATTGATGCGGCATGTAATACAGCCATCACCTATCACTGCCGAGGAAGTTTCTGATGCACTTGCCCGTTCCCGCCCCAACACCTCCTCTGGGATTGATGCGGCATGTGATACAGCCATCAGAGCATTTTTTGCTGATGACTCGAACGGTAAGCTCGTCGGCTTCTTTAACAAAATCCTGGATGGGACAACCCCCGTCCCCCCCGCTTGGACTAGGGGCAAACTATGCTTCATCCCTACGTGTGCTAGGCCTGCACGCCCACAGGATCTCCGACCCATTTCTCTGACACCTTGTTTAGGTAAGATCTTCGCTAGAATTCTAGTGAATCGTCTGTCCCCTAAGTTCCCATCGTATAGAGCTGGCCAGCATGCCTGTAGGAAAGGCAGTCAAGCGCTTGAAGCAGTCACATGCGCACAAGCTTCTATGAAGCTATTTCGTGCGGCTACAGGTAGAGGCCTCCATTTAATGAAACTTGACGTGTCACAAGCTTTTGACACATTATCTCACCATGCCATATGGAGGTTTTTCCTGGAAACCGACCGTTGTGCTGAAGCGTCAGTGCTTTGGGACCTTTGTAGAAACACGTGTGTTGACATGCAGCTTGGCTCTGAGTCCTGGTCGCAACATTTAGGTAGAGGAGTCTTACAAGGTACGTCGTTCTCAGCAGACCTTTTTGCACGCACTTTAGACTTCTTTGTCTCCGGGACTCTCAGTCAATGGTGTCGCTCCTCGCATGACATTTTTCGCCGACTCGATTTGCCGCATGTGTTGCTCTATGCCGATGACATCTTAGTGCTGGCTTCTTCCGCAGCAGAGTTACAGGTGAAGCTTCATGATCTTCAGAACTGCCTATCGGCCATAGGGCTTCACATCAACACGGCTAAGTGTTCGGTCCTACATGATGATGGAGGCACTTGTCCGGGTGTTTGGCCGCTACACGCTTGTAGACCCCTACAAGGATCGGACGACATTATCTATTTAGGTGTTCCCCTCTCCCATGAACAAACCCCTCTTGGCCAATTAGGTCTTTCTCTAGCTAAAGTCTCATCGTCCTTTTTCGGTCTTCGACGTATCTTTGATCATCCTTCTACGGCCGTTGAAACCAAGCTCGAATTGTTTCGTAGCTACGTAACTGCCAAGTGGGCATGGTGCGCCCCCGCATCGTGGCCAAGTCGTCGGTCTCTCAAAGGCATCGATGCTTTCAAGCATACTCTTATTGTCGCTCTTGAGAATTGACTTCGATCCTTTACTGCCCTTTTTAACCAATACGACAAGTAGAAGACGTGCTGTACGTTATATTTGTTCCGCACATAGTTCGGATTCTTGGGGAGAACTTTGGCTCACGCGTCTTTGGAACTTCTGGGGCCATGCTCTTCGCTCGGGTAATACCCTCCCCGTACAGGTTCTCCTACGATCGTGCAACTCCCATGCCGTTGGTCGTCCTCGAGTCCCCAAAAGCTTTGTATTAGATTTCGCTCCTCGTAAGCTACAGAAGTTCTGGCTACGGGTACGCGAAGATTCGCCTGACCCCTTCATCGAAGCTCTAGCACAGGACCGGGTTGCCTGGAAAGCGGCCCTACCTTTGTGGCTTAACCATTGGGGGTTTAAACTGGCCTCACCCATAGACCCTCCGGATCTGTCGGATCGACAACTACTGCTAGTTGGCAAACAACATGCTGTTCTTAGACCAGCACGACTTTTCCCTGATGCACCTTACTGTCGTCCAGTCCAACATGTCCTTTTAGGAAAACCTTCCAAAACGGCGTGGTTTGTTTGGGCGCTGCTAGGTGAGGATACTGTATCTGCGATAGTTGTCCCGCCCCTTTCGTCGTCCCGGCAACAAATCCTGTGTCAAGGGTTCTGTGGTTCTGACCTCCTTGAACAACGACTTATGCTTTGGGACCTGCTACTCAAGTTGTACTCAGCTCTCCCGGACCTACAGGACCTCGGGTGTAATTGTTTCCTTCCTGTAGCAGCTTTTGGACCCCATATTTGGGCTCATCGTGTCCCCCTCCCGAAACTAAGTGATGTTCAGAGAGTAGAACGTACTGAAATCTCACTTGACTTTTTGAATTTCTGCCTCTTGCAGCCTGAAAAGCCCCCACCCTGGATACAGACAACCATGCTAACGGTTTCGGGGCCTTTTCCTTCACCTTTCCGCTTCCTCATTCGTTCAAGTGAATTCAGTCAGGTTAGATTCCTTCGGCATCTTCAGGATTTCCGCCCTTTTTCATAACTGCACCCTGGCATTCCTAGATCTTATCTTCGGACGCTTCCTGAGGTCTTTCGAAAAGGGGGGGGGCAGGTCGGTCACTTTATTCGCCTGCAGCACGCCTTTGGTGTCAAGCGCCCCTGCAAAACAGTGCCTACTTTCGCGCAGCCATGGCTGCGCCAATGATTGCAGAAGGAGTGCAGGCCCTCCAGCAGACTGGCATGCCTAGCACACCCACTACCGCTGCCTGGCAAGATCAAGCATGGACAGTGGGCTGCACTCTGTTGGTGATGTTCGCACTGAAGGGGTTCCTGTCTCTTTGGAGCTCGACGACATCAGTGCGGAGCACGGCGAAGGCAGAAGAGAAGCCCCCGACGGGTGCTTCCGCGGCTCCCACCGATAAGACCGACTCGACAAGACCAAGATTGTCGACTCCCCCAAGAAGAGTGACCAGACGACGTCAGCTCAAGACAGCGGTGCGCCGACGGCTCCTTCGAGCCAAACCAAAGCGGATACCGCGACCCAGGGTGCTAAGACATCCCAGGCGAGCAGTAAGCCCACGGCGGATCCTACACCGACGACTATGCCGACGACGCCTCCACAACCCAAGGCCTTGGGACCACAACCTGTACCTCAACAAACGGGCCGTGGGCGCGCGACGAGCCCCCCGGTGTCCAAACCGCCGGCATCCCCGCCCATCACTGCCCAGCAGCTCTTCAAAGAGTTCCAGGTGGTCCAAGGAGAGGTGAGGGCCCTGAGCTCGGATGTCAAGAACATCACTACGTGCATGGACGAGTTCAAGACCTTTGCTGCCTTGAGGGCATTGAAAAGGTGATGGGTGTGATGTCGTCCAAGATTGGACCCATGTCAGCCAACCTCCAGTCCACTATGCAGTCGCAAAGTCCCTGATCAACATATCCAGCAATGTTCGTGGCAACCACGAAGATGGGACGACGGAGGCAAAAGAGCGCCACCAAGAACAGGGATCTTGGTTGACGAGCACGGAGGCCAAGCTGCTGTCGAGGGGATCAAGGAAGTCCTCAAGAAGATCACGAACACGGACTTTGCTAGCAGCCAGCTGTACACACAGAAGATCGAGGGCCTCGCGAACGAGCTCCTGGCGGCGATGCACTTCACCCAAGGAGAGGTCGCGGAAATCAAGGAGGCTGTATCCAGGGCCGGAGAAGAGGTGCACATCATCCGGGAGATGTGTGAGAGGCCGCTAACGACACAGTCACAGCCGCCCTCCTACCGGGCACCGATCTTCCCGCCCTCGGGCCATGATGCACGCCCTGTTCCGAGCTATGACCCGCATGTTGCCCCGCGTAACGTGAATCTACAGCAGGCGTTGCCTATGCACAGTCCCGAGGGATTACGGTCAGCCCTGATGGCCGCAGCCTCAATATTCCCTTGCGCTAAAGGGCGTAACCGCTTTTCTATGCATGCGCTTAGGCTCTTTAGCTTTGCCTAGCCTTTAGGTCACCACTCGACCTTCCTTAAGTCCCTTGCAACCCCGTTTGTCCTGAGTTGTGCATGAGCCTGTGCATGCACTGCTGAATTCATGTTGGACTGTTTTCCTTGCCTTTGCTGTACTGTCGAATTCGCCGCTTTCTGCATCCCGGATGTGGGTCTACCATAATGTTGATGCCCTGTATGCGGTCTTGCATTCGCAATACTTTTGAACTGTCCTTTGCATGTCACACTGAATAGTCCTGTGCATGTGCTGCATGAAACTGCGTTTCCCTGTACATTCCTGCAGCGCGACCTCGAGGACGAAGCATGATGGCATAAACAGTTCCGGAAGCGAATGTCGTTGCTCCTGTACGTCCTGCGTCACATGAAGCCTTTCTGATTAACCGGGTTCTTCCCTGCATCCCTTGGCTCAGGATATCTTAGGTATGTGGGCTTCCGGGGTTTTGGCCCCGTCGCGAGACGAACCCATTTGCATCCGCCGGGCCCCCTAAGCCCTACAAGCCTCCCTTGTGATGACACATGTCATGATTTGCGTGAGGATGTCGAGGATGCTGAGGATGATCATGTTGTGATGGTGCTTACACAGCTGGAGGATAGATATGAGGCCCCAGACCCAAGTCACTACGAAGCCCCAGCTCGAGATCCCACCGTTTCAGCACCTAGATCTTCACGAGACCCCGAGAGATCTTCCCAAGAACCTTGGTACATGGCATGTCATAGTTTCCCCTCATCCCCACTTTTACGACCGCTGAGATACATGCTTTCAACCTGCTCCTCCAATCGTCCCCCCCTACAAAGACCGACGTACTAGAACTTTTCTGCATGCTCCCGAAGTCCCACCTGCGTTCTACTTCACACGGCATGCATGTTGTCAGTGGAGTTTCACCTAGGGGCCCGGACACAGGATTGAACCACAGTCACGACATGCCCTTCATGTGTATGGCGGTCAACAAGTTTATGGCATCGATTTGTCCCACACATTTGCACTCGTCCTTTATCCTTCGACGTGGTTGTGTATCGACAGTTCATCGTGACTACCGTAACGGGCCCAGTCCTAGTTGTATCATTGCACTGACACCTTGTCTTCCAGGCGAAGGTCTTTGGGTACGGGACGTTGCTGGAAATATCCCTCTCCCCTTCAAAGGACAGGAGCTTCTAGGGACGGTACGTAACATCAGTGAACCCTTCATTTTTGATGCTAGGAACCGCTTACATGCAGGCTTGATCTTGCCGGGGTCTGACCCTGATGACCGCGTCACCCTGGTGACCTTTACATCGATACATTGCTGTACACTATCTATACATGTACGTCAATCGTTGCTGAATCTAGGTTTTCCCATACCCTCAGAAGCAGCCATCAAACGCGCCCTACATGGTCCTGCGTACTGCTCTCCGCCCCGATTTCGACAGCTCACAATGGCGGAGGCAATACTTGTACCTGCCCCTGCGCTTGATGCACATGAGGTGATTGAGATCCTGGATAGTCAACCGATTGAAGTTATGTAATCTGGTCCCTTGGTTCAAGCGCAAACTGAAACATTTTCCTGGCTTTCGTCACTAGGTCTGTCTTCGATACGTAAGTGAACTCCGTGTAAGATGGAGCACGCTTACCTCGAGACCGTCCAGCCTAGACATCTCCGTCCTTTCATCCCCCTGGCTGCTCAGGAACTTCAAGACAATCTTGGTCGTATGCCCTTCCCCCTCTCGGTATGGTATGCCAACGAATTCAGGTACGTTGTTCAGCAATGTAAAAAGACTTGGTGTTGGTACTATACTCGTGTCCATGACCTGTGGACGTACCTGGATTCGTTGGATCATGCCATCTCTAACTACCCCGATGTCGTAGGCCAAGTGCCCTTAACAGCCCACGCATCCCCAGAGGATGCGCATTACCTACGGAGTATTTTCATGGAGAATTGGGGCAGGCTTGATTGTACGGCTGAGGCACTTGTTTGGGAACAGCTTCGGGTTCATCTTCCATGTTGGGGGTTGATTTTGTCACCTGCACCTATTGAGGGCCTGCATGGGTGACGTGTACAGGGATTAAGACCAGGAAGTTTCTGGGGACAAGTTTCAGATTTTTCGGTATGTTTTGGTCGCACAGGCTCCGGAGAACCCTCGAGCACCTTGGATCGCGATGCAAGTTGAATTTATTGCTGGACTGTTTTTCCTTGCCTGCACTGCACCTTGCCCTTGCTTTTGCGCTGTGCATGATGATGGCTTCTGATGCCGATGCATGCTGATGCATGATGCTCTACTCCTTTTTCCTTTCTTTTCCCTTCTCGTCCCTCCTCCTCCTCATCTCTTGTACCTTTACCTTCACCCTTCCTTTCACACCGAGTCCATAATCTCCGTCACCCTCACCCGTCCCTACCTCGAGACGAATTCCTCCTATAAAAACCTCGACCTTTAAGTTGAAACCACGAACCCCCGACCCGCGCCATGGGAACCCTGAATGACCTGCGTACTGCGCTGCCTGATTTGATTTTCTGGCTAGCTCGTACAAGAGCACACTGAACTTCCGACCCGCGCGGAAGCCGTGGAAACTCTGGCTGACCCTCCTACAGCGCTGATTTCTATGATACTCTGACAGGCTTGCACATGGGCACGCCCAGCTGTTCTCGCCTTGGCTGCTTACAGCAAACCAGCCTATGGGCCGACTGGAAATTTTCTCTGGCCGACCTATCGGCGAACACTTGCTGCCGGGAAGTCCTGGATGTTTCATGCAACGCTGACCACGACAGTTCTCTGTTTAGGAGCAAGAGCAGGACATGGAAGACTACTAGCGGGAAAATCATGTCCACCCTGGCTGGCGTTATGACTCCCATACCAGGCCACGTTTGAGTGCAGACCGAGGAGGACGACGCTCTTGCTTCTATACCACTGGAAAAGACGGGCTTGGTGTAGCTCTCTGTGACTTATGGTGTAACAAGGAGAACCTGCCAGCTACCATGGTACAGTCTACACATGAGGCCCAGACCTTCCAAAGAGAGAGACGAGATGGTACGCGAAGTTCTGTCCGACACTGGACCAACGAGTTCGGCCGAATGTTTTCGTTTCCTGCTGCCTGCATGTATAGCTTTTGGTAATGACTGGACTAGATGTCCCCGTAAATTCGAGCCCACATGATCTCCTGCCTTTGGAACTGTAACTAGATTTCAATATTCTGTCCCTTCCTTGAATTAGCTTTTGGTATTTTGTCCTTGCATGGGCTATCGTGTGGACCAGCCCAATTAACTACTTACCCTCCTTGCATACATCCTGTTGTACTGTACCTTGACGGTCGTGCCTCGAATAGTGAAGTGAACTTGTCACCCTTTTAAGTACTAGCCGTATCCTCTGTTGCTTGAGTGCTGTAGAGGGTTTGTGAGGCCTTTGGGATCCCCTTTATCCTCTGTTACTTTGGATCTCAGGGACGGAACTTTGGGAGTCCTTGACTGGGAGTCCTGTGAGGCCCCAACTTTGCGTTGTCTGGTTCTCCCTGTCCCAGTCAAGTGACACCGAATTCACGTAAGAAGCTGACTTTCCAGGCAGAGGCGAAAGACTTTGTTGGTAAGCTTCGAAGTGGAGTATCTGCATGTGGGGACACTCGAGTCGGTGTAATCGTGGTACTGCCTTCGGTTGTGCTGTTCTTTGGAACTGACTCGGGTGACCCAGTGAACCGACCACGCGAACCAAGAACCTCGTCTGGCTGTGTCCGAGTTGCGAGAGCGTAGAGCATCCGCCATGGGCCTGGCTATGCAGATTTTGTTTTCGCGCTCAACTATATAACATTTTAAACTCAGTCCGGGCCCGCGAAGGTGAAGGTAGCGCCTGCACAGCTCAGGCTGCATGGATGGCGATACTTCCTTGAACTTGAACGCGGACTTCTTGGACCAGGTTGTGTGACCCGGGATTGTGTCGGCACCGAGCTTGGAAGTGATGACTGGACTCCTTAACTGATAAGCGTTTGCACTTGCGGGGTATCGCAGCTTAAGACTTGCGAGGGCCCACCGCATCCAAGAGAGTGCGCAAGACAGTCATGTTGATGACGACGATACTGATAAGATCTAAGAAGGATGATGGCAACTGGTGTTGCTGCTGCTGCTGCTCTCGCTGTTGCTTTTGGTGACGAGTTTTGATTGATGAGGTCACCGGCCTTCATGGCAGCATTCGTAGCAACCACATCAGAATGACCAGCTATTCTGTGCCGCCATTCCAAGCTCCCGGCAGGGCTGGATCCAAATCTTTCTGCGGTCCGTGGAGGGTGAGACTTCCGTCTTTGGTATGGACCAGGTGTCTTATCCCGGTTTCAGTGAGTCCTTTGCTAACTTAGCCAAGTGCACTTGCTTAAAACACCTTCGAGGGCACATCCGGGGCTTCTCATATCTTATGCTGGGGACTTTGGCTTGAATCTGTCACACTTCTTCCTAGCACTAACGCTTGCAATGGACGTCGGTGAATGGCTGGCCGGTGCAACAATTTGCATAGAAAACATGTTTGCGCACACAGTCTTGAAGTTCAAAGCACAAAGTCTCGTACCTTCCCCGACACCCTGAACCCTCAGTTGTCGTGAAGCCTTGCCTGTCGTGCACGAGTGTATGAGTATGCAAGAGTCGAAATCTCGAGTTGCAAGAGGCTTGTTTTGCCTGTTCACACACAACCGCTTGCTTTGGGATTCCTCGAGGAGGGTCTCCTGGATTTGGGTACCTTTTCGACGTCACTGGTCGGCTCAAAGTTGCGCAATGCCGGCTGGGCCACCAATGAGGCAGCAGTCGCAGTCCCTGTGACATCCTGTGATCTGTGACACAAGACACACTTCCCACTCTTTGCTGCAGTCGTAGTTGTCAGATGTTGATGCTAAGGCCATGGTAGAATGTTGACATTGCGTTTTAAGTTTGTCACTCCGAACACTCCGTAGGCGCGAGCTCGAAAGCTTTGCTACTCAGCTACTCGATGTCTTTTCGCACCGACGGAGGGCTCATGAGCACGTAGAAGCCTGTCAAGCAACTACGCATAGGTTCCGACAGAGGTTCCGTTAAAGGACCTACCCTTGATCCTCCGACGCCGAAGGCTTCCTTTGAAGCAGTGCTCGGACTCGGAATTTCAATTCAAGAGTGCTGGGGGTGATGCAGGTGGACATTGCGGCCATCGCCTTCTGGGATCGGACCCTGACCTGGGCGGAGCTTTCCCCGCCGGAAACTTAGAGAGGGACGGGCGTGATGCTTAGTACCTATACGCGCAGCTGACGATGAGAACCATGGTCATGGTCCAAGTTATGGCGCGACAGATACGTGGCAAGAGCAATGGACAAGGATGATGGAAAGAGTGCATGTCTGAGGCCGACTCCGGCTGCTGCCCCGGCGCCTCCACCAGCTCCAGACGCGCCAACTCCCAAGCGTATCTTCGGCCAGGCCCGGTTGTTCCCGATCCAGAGCTTTTATTCTCCTCTTCCTCATGCGTGGAGTTGCTTGGTCCTGAGTCCTGGAAGCTGGTGCAGCCAATCGACAAAGACAGGTCACGGACCTCGCTGGTGAGCCACTCCAGGACCTGCCTGAGTTCATGAGGAGCTTGAAGTTTCGAATGACACAAATACTGGGCAGCTGCCAGGATGTCAGCATCAAGTGGAAGATGGGCGGCTGTATCTCAGATGGTGAGGCCATCAACCACTTCTCTCCGCCCTATCTGCTCGTTCCTAGACATGCTGCAGCCGGATCTACCCGCAATCCTTAGCTGCAGCCAATGTGAGCACCTGACAGGGCAGTTTCGAGATGCTGGAGGATGCAGAAACGGATGTGCCAGAGGACTCGCCTCCCGTTTTGGCGGAAGTCTGTTTCGGGGTCACCAAAAGCAATAGTTGGGTGGTTTCTGGGCGGTTTTTTGTGGCTTGATGGTTGAACATGGCTTGGAATCTAGAAGCAGTCGATAATCATTTCTTCAAAGGGCATAATCTCACCTGAGCTGATTCAACGTGCCGGCCACGAGGATGGAAGCCAAGCGTCTGCCTCTTCGACCTCCTCGTGTGTCAGCTTCGAGTGTGACTGGGATTGACTGGGTGCACGGACATGAGGGAGAGCTATTATAGTAGGTTAAGATAGCTCCGCCTTCCGCCAGTATGTCCTTCCGAGATCGAAGTTCTAAGCTTGCAGAAGATGGTCAAGGAATGAGGTCGCATGCTCTCCTTCAGAAGTCTTCTTGAAGTTGCAGATGTGTGCGACATGGCAGATGATGAGTTGGCGTGGCCTCTTTCTCATCAATGTCAAGCTCTTTTCCCTCTCTCTGTGTCTATGTCTGTCCCTCCCTCCCTCCTCCCTCCCTTCCTCTGTCTGTCTGTCTGTCTGTCTGTCCGTCTGTCCGTCTGTCCGTCTGTCCGTCTGTCCGTCTGTCCGTCTGTCCGTCTGTCCGTCTGTCCGTCTGTCTGTCTGTCTGTGTCTGTCTGTGGTGCCCGTGCGATGCTTAAGCGTGTGGATGGAGGAGCGGACGGACGGATCAACCTATGCAGGTGTTTTTCGTTCGTCGCGTATTATACGGTGTATATTGATGTATACCTAGACTTATTATCACTTATATATCTGTATATGTATGTATATATATGTATATATATATATATATATATATATATTTTTTCTTTTCAACTGTTTGTACGTACATACATATACACATTCAATACAGTACAAATACAAGGACACAAACAGCCCCAAGCGCGCACAAAGAGCACACAATCAAGATACCTATTGCCACACAATAAGAAGCTCTCACGAGGCGAGGGTTTTGCTCCGACTTCCATGCGCATCTCCGCGGCTTCCGAGCAGTCGATTGTGGTGGCGCTCCGGACACTCGTCATCGCAGGTGGTGTAGTAGCCGAAAGAATCTGAAGAGCAGCAGTGGTAATTTGGACTCCGGCTATAGCTCTTTTCAGCCTGACCCCAACGTTGCCATCGACGTGGTTTGGCCTTGAATTCTTCAGGCACGGAATGTGTAGCATCTGCCGACGCGAGGACGGGTGCCATAAATCACACACAGAGCCTGCAAGGAAACTCTCGGCCACTGCGACCTTGGACGCGATCCTCGGGCCTGTAGTTGCGCGGGCAGTGCCGGTTGAGGGAGTTCAGTGCCTTCGGGGCGTGGTGACCTGAAAGTTGTTGTGTGCCGACACAGATGCAGGGCCTGGATTACATGCGATTGCAAGCCAATCGCGGAGGAATAAGACCTCAAAAGCATCCCTGGTTGTCCTCTAGCTCTTGACAATGAATCTAGGAGAATGTGGGAAGAGCCATAGACCCAATAGGCAGCATGTGCATCAAGACGGCGAGACTGCGACTCGTCGGCACGAGGACTGAGGGAGGCCAAGTCGTCGATCCATCATCCGGTTCCTCGGTGACTGCTCCTCGGGCTGTCATGGGATGCTCCATTTTCAAGTTTGCACCCAGCACCCGGTGCTGCTTCGTAAATCTAGGGTATCAACTGCGCATAAGGAGTTTCAACTCTGTGCCGCAGCACCTTCATCAAAGCACCCCCCCGGCGTTGTTTCGGATTGTTGACCAAAGGTCCCACAAAGCAATGTTGCTCTAATCCGTGACTTGAGCTCAGGTGCCGCCGTCGAGCTTGGTGTATGCAGACGGCTCGCCCGTCACAGGGCCGGTGACAGTGCAGGACTCAGTACGGCCAGAACACGCCGGAACTTCCACAGCGAGGAAGAAAGACGCGACAGGTGAGTCTTTCCGTCATTGATGCCACCGATCCCGCGAGCCTGGCTTCAATGCCAGGCACCGCTCCAAGCCTCCCAAGTCAGTGAGGGATGGGCCCGTGCAAGGGTTTCAGGGTTTCAGAGTTGGGGGCCGGATAGAAGCAGGATGAGGCAGGGGAGTTCGAGTGCTTGTTGCATATGGCGGAGAATGCCAAAGCATACCTTTGGACATGTGCGAAGAGGCTTGGAAAAGTCGATGATTAAATCTCGACAAACTTGTGCTGCCTAGCGGACCTAGCTTCGTGTCAGATGTTCTTGCAAGGCACTTCGGTTTACAGACTGGTTGAGTTTGGAGATCTCGCCGCCCCCACCATCACCCCTCTCAACAGCATCCTCACTTCATTGAGAACTAAGACCCATTTTTGCGACACCAACACCGGACCCACCAACATCACCACTAGAGCAGCTTGACGATCACCAAGGTGTCCATACGGTTATATGATCTGTGTGCATGGCTTGTTTCATTGTCACTGCAAAAGAAGCAGTTCGGAGCTCTGCCGCAGCTGCGGCATGAGCAGACACTGTCAGAATGATAATCTGAGCGTTTGACGTGAGGCGACTTCTCGGCTGTAGGAGCCGATGGTGAAAGCGTGATGCTGGAGAGCCTCTTGTCTTTCCCGCAAGTTAGGGATCTTCTCAGGAAGCTGTTAAGCTTGTGATGCAGATCACTATCGCCCATTGCGCCCACAGTCACCTCAACACTTCTGTTGAAAGTAGGGCGCAGATACCGTGCTCTATCTGGGTCGTCCGAGACGTGAGAGTTGGATTGCAAGGTCTTGGTGCTGCTTGGATCGGTGCTGTGGATTCCAAGGGCGAGGCCCTGGAGGTCAAAGAGGACTCTGAAGGCCCCAGGGGAGCCGATGGAGGAGAAAGATGACAGTTGCCAGAAGTGTTGACAATGACTTGTTGTAGCACTTCTGCTTCTCCTTCTGCCGCTGCTGGTAGTACTGTACTGCTACTGCTGCAGCTACTTCTACTGCTGCTGTTGTTGCTCCTGCCACTGCTACAACTGCACCCGCTGCACCCACTGCACCCACTACTCCCTCTGCTCCCCCTGCTAGCACTGCTACCACCGCTACTGCTACTACTACTACTACTGCTACTGCTACTGCTACTACTACTGCTACTGCTGCTACTACTACTACTGCTGCTACTACTACTACTACAACTACTATTACCACTACTGCCACTGGCTTGTACGAGGATTCCGAGTAGCTTCTGAAGGGAGCCAGGAAGGAAGCTTGTCCCCGCAGCATACGTTCCATCACGTTTACCTCCTCCCATGATGCGGCTGGAAGGTGTGACCCTGGACATCCATACCACGGTTCAAGCAAAAAATGCCGCGAAATTGGAGGTGCTTCCAGAGATTCTCGGTACGCGCACAGCAGGCCTGTGAGCTTGAAATTGCTGGTCTCGCACAGTAGTCGTCGACACTTCGGCTACAGGCCCTTAGCTCTTGGCCAGATTTCAACGGCTGTGTTATTATGGCCTGGCCTGGACACGTGAGCTTTCTGAACAGCTACTGAGAGATTCATCGGTCTGGTAGAGCACAAAACTCTGGCCGGGCACATGTTGGAAGCCCTCTAAGTTAGACAGGACGTTTCAGAGAGGGACGTTTCAGGGTAGATCTCTGGGGCGGAAGACTGTAGCTGCAGTCCAGAGCTTCGGTTCTTGATTTTTCACTGCCCCGCCTGTCGCACCGTCTCTTGGCACGACTTGCATGTGAAAATACTCAAGGGCCCTGAAGCCCTGGCTTCGCTTCATCCACTCGCTTCATCCCAGGATGTGGAGCTTCGACGAGGAGACGGGAAAGTGGCAGCTGGCAGCTTCGGACATGGCGATCGACGGACGCATGGCGCGACAGTGGGGAGTGGCCTCTGACACTTGTGTTAGACGAACCTGCCACATAGAGATTCGTGACATGCACCTCAATGACCCCGAGATGTACCTATTTGGCTCAGTGGTTCGGAGTTGAACAGTTGGGTTGGGGTGGGGAGACGTCGAAGCCCAGGCCAGCCTGCACCAAATGCATCACGTGTAACTGCCCGCGAGGCCAGCGAGGCCAGGCCAGCTTTGAAGATCTTCCCAGACCCTCCCCTCCATTCAGGAGTTCCTGTGTTCCAGTGCCAGTGTGGCTTGTTGAAAGCCAGGGCTTCCAGTGTCGGAACAAGCTGGTGCACAGCATTCATTCGAATGGTCTGGCTCGAGCGCTTTCGCAGCCTCCGGTTTCCCCCACGTGCTCTCCGCAGACCTTCCTTGGCTGCCATGGCATCCCCAACTTCCCGCGATGCCGCCGTGGACTACAAGGGCCTAGGCCACAAGCANTTCAAGATCTCTTCTATGATTCGCAGCCAGAAGAGTTGCCTTGGATGCTTCGGTCGTCAATAGCAAACATTCATTTGTTGGGTGGTCTCAGGCTTATAGGGGCTTATATATAGGGGTCTGTACGTAAGACCTTTATGTATTATTTGACGGGTCTGTTTCCTCTTCCAATATTTTCAGGAATTTAAGGACCCTTTCCAAACAAAGGGCCTTTTAAATTTTGAAAAGGCCTTTTAAAATNAATATTTTCAGGAATTTAAGGACCCTTTCCAAACAAAGGGCCTTTTAAATTTTGAAAAGGCCTTTTAAAATTTTAAAGGGTCTTTTCAAATTTAAAGGGTCTTTCAAATTTTAAAAGGCTCTTTAAATTTTTAAAACGCCTTTCAAATTTTTAAAAGGCTTTCAATTTTTGAAAGGCCTTTTAAATTTTGAAAAGGCCATTCAACTCCTTAAAATTAAATATTTTTGGGGAGAAGCGCGGCCCATTTAAAATTTTGAAAAATCCTTAAAATCCTTAAAATTTTGAAAGCCCGACACCGGCCTTTCAAAATTTTAAGGATTTTCAGGATTTTAAGGCCTTTCAAAAATTTAAAAGGTGTTTCAAAATTTTAAAGGGCCTTTTAAAAATTTAAAGGCCTTTAAAACCCGAAAAATCCTTAAAATCCTTAAAATTTTGAAAGGCCGGTGTCGGGCTTTCAAAATTTTAAGGATTTTTAAGGATTTTAAGGATTTTCAATATTTTAAAAGACCTTTCAAATTTTTAAAAGGCTTTTCAATTTTTGAAAGGCCTTTTAAATTTTGAAAAGGCCATTCAACTCCTTAAAATTAAATATTTTTGGGGAGAAGCACGGCCCATNACCTTTCAAATTTTTAAAAGGCTTTTCAATTTTTGAAAGGCCTTTTAAATTTTGAAAAGGCCATTCAACTCCTTAAAATTAAATATTTTTGGGGAGAAGCACGGCCCATTTAAAATTTTTAAAAATCCTTAAAATCCTTAAAATTTTGAAAGCCCGACACCGGCCTTTCAAAATTTTAAGGATTTTCAGGATTTTAAGGCCTTTCAAAAATTTAAAAGGCATTTTAAAAATTTGAAGGTCCTTTTGAAAATTTAAAGGCCTCTAATACCCGAAAAATCCTTAAAATCCTTAAAATTTTGAAAGCCAGAGACCGGCCTGTCAAAATTTTAAGGATTTTAAGGATTTTCAAAATTTCAACAAACCTTTCAAAATTTTAAAAGGCTTTTCAATTTTTGAAAGGCCTTTTAAATTTTGAAAAGGCAATTCCATCCATTACAATTAAATATGTTTGGGGAGAAGCACGGCCCATTTAAAATTGTAAAAATCCTTAAAATCCTTAAAATCCTTATAATTTTGAAAGCCCGACACCGGCCTTTCAAAATTTTAAGGATTTTCAGGATTTTAGGGCCTTTCAAAAATTTAAAAGGTGTTTTAAAAATTTACAGGGCCTTTTAAAAATTTAAAGGCCTTTAAAACCCGAAAAATCCTTAAAATCCTTAAAATTTTGAAAGGCCGGTGTCGGGCTTTCAAAATTTTAAGGATTTTAAGGATTTTCAATATTTTAAAAGACCTTTCAAATTTTTAAAAGGCTTTTCAATTTTTGAAAGGCCTTTTAAATTTTGAAAAGGCCATTCAACTCCTTAAAATTCAATATTTTGGGGAGAAGCGCGGCCCATTTAAAATTTTAAAAATCCTTAAAATCCTTNTCAATTTTTGAAAGGCCTTTTAAATTTTGAAAAGGCCATTCAACTCCTTAAAATTCAATATTTTGGGGAGAAGCGCGGCCCATTTAAAATTTTAAAAATCCTTAAAATCCTTAAAATTTGGAAAGCCCGACACCGGCCTTTCAAAATTTTAAGGATTTTCAGGATTTTAAGGCCTTTCAAAAATTTAAAAGGCGTTTTAAAAATTTAAAGGGCCTTTTAAAAATTTAAAATCCTTTAAAACCCGAAAAATCCTTTAAATCCTTAAAATTTTGAAAGCCAGAGACCGTCCTTTCAATATTTTAAGGATTTTTAAGGATTTTGAGGCCTTTCAAAAAATTAAAAGGCGTTTTAAAAATTTAAAGGGCCTTTTAAAAATTTAAAGGCCTTTAAAACCCGAAAAATCCTTAAAATCCTTAAAATTTTGAAAGCCCGACACCGGCCTTTCAAAATTTTAAGGGTTTTAAGGATTTTCAAGATTTTAAAAGACCTTTCAAATTTTAAAAGGCTTTTCAATGTTTTTAAAGGCCTTTTAAATTTTGAAAAGGCCATTCAACTCCTTAAAAAAAATATTTTGGGGAGAAGCGCGGCCCATTTAAAATTTTGAAAAATCCTTAAAATCCTTAAAATTTGGAAAGCCCGACACCGGCCTTTCAAAATTTTAAGGATTTTCAGGATTTTAAGGCCTTTCAAAAATTTAAAAGGCGTTGTAAAAATTTAAAAGGCCTTTGAAAAATTTAAAGGCCTTTAAAACCCGAAAAATCCTTAAAATCCTGAAAATTTTGAAAGGCCGGTGTCGGGCTTTCAAAATTTTAAGGATTTTAAGGATTTTTAAAATTTTAAATGGGCCGTGCTTCTCCCGAAAAATATTTAATTTTAAGGAGTTGAATGGCCTTTTCAAAATTTAAAAGGCCTTTCAAAAATTGAAAAGCCTTTTAAAATTTTGAAAGGCGTTTTAAAAATTTAAAGGGCCTTTTAAAAATTTAAAGGCCTTTCAAACCCGAAAAATCCTTTAAATCCTTAAAATTTTGAAAGCCCGACACCGGCCTTTCAAAATTTTAAGGATTTTCAGGATTTTAAGGCCTTTCAAAAATTTAAAAGGCGTTTTAAAAATTTAAAGGGCCTTTTAAGAATTTAAAGGCCTTTAAAACCCGAAAAATCCTTAAAATCCTTAAAATTTTNTTCAGGATTTTAAGGCCTTTCAAAAATTTAAAAGGCGTTTTAAAAATTTAAAGGGCCTTTTAAGAATTTAAAGGCCTTTAAAACCCGAAAAATCCTTAAAATCCTTAAAATTTTGAAAGGCCGGTGTCGGGCTTTCAAAATTTTAAGGATTTTTAAGGATTTTAAGGATTTTTAAAATTTTAAATGGGCCGTGCTTCTCCCCAAAAATATTTTATTTTAAGGGATGGAATGGCCTTTTCAAAATTTAACAGGCCTTTCAAAAATTGAAAAGCCATTTAAAAGTTTGAAAGGCGTTTTAAAAATTTAAAGGGCCTTTTAAAAATTTAAAGGCCTTTAAAATCCGAAAAATCCTTAAAATTTTGAAAGCGAGACACCGGCCTTTCAAAATTTTCAGGATTTTCAGGATTTTGAGTCCTTTCAAAAATTTAAAAGGCGTTTTAAAAGATTAAAGGGCTTTTTAAAAATTTAAAGGCCTTGAAAACCCAAAAATCCGTAAAATCCTTAAAATTTTGAAAGCCAGAGACCGGCCTTTCAAAGTTTTAAGGATTTTTAAGGATTTTAAGGATTTTTAAAATTTTAAATGGGCCGTGCTTCTCCCCAAAATATTTAATTGTATTTTGAAAGCCCGACATTTTGAAAGGCCGGTGTCGGGCTTTCAAAATTTTCAGGATTTTTCAGGATGCGCTTCTCCCCAAAATATTTAATTTTAAGGAGTTTGCTACTATTACCCAGAAATTCTCTAAATTATTCAATTTATTTTAATTGGGGCCGGGAATCAAGAAGTTTATTCATTTTTCCTTNTCCCTCATGTCCAATTCTAGACTACTTGTTCTATTCTTGTACTCCTACTCTCTCAATTTAGCGTCCTACTCCTTACCAGCCATACCCGCCGTGCACCTCCTCTTGGGGCGACTTCTACCGCCACGCCTGTTCTTACCCTAACTCTCCCCTACACGTATCTTAATTATTCCTAGTTTTCCCAATTCCCGCCACTATATCTACTGTCTTATACTTATTCCAGCTCTATTATGTCTACTTCTTGACTACCTGTCCTACTCTTCTACTTCTACTCTCTCTGAATTTGTTTCCCACTCCTTACCGCCGCCCCCCTCCCCCTAGTCTTGTCCCAATCTCTACCACTGTTGTTATTCCTACTGCCCTACCTCGATGCCTACTCCTTGAGGGAGAGGAAAAGAAGAG